>JAOUQU010000034.1:5437079-5449845 GCA_028566735.1 Ammoglanis amapaensis | reverse complement strand
CTGAAATGATGTCCTTTTATTGGGGGGGTTACAATGACTGGATCAAATTATTGGGGGGGTCATGACCCCACTAACCCCCGTGTAAATTACGCCAGTGATTATATACTGTTATTCTTGGTTTGTTTTAGTGTTATTATTTCTTGTGTTTTGTTATTAAATGATCTTAAAAAATGTGAGTTTTATTGGATAAATTTATCTAAATCTAATATTTTTTAAATTATTATTACATTTTAAAATCACTACTATAACTGTTATGCTACTCTAACTGTCATATAAAAGTGTTATATGTAATTTTATTACTATTTAGTTTTTTTAATAAGTGTTAATTAACTTGATTTAAAGAGTTTTTCGTTTTAATTCTTTATTTTTCAATTCTTTATTATATTATTACATTCAATGTTTCTAAAATACAGTATTTGATTTGACGCGTATTAAATCCATGTCGTTATTTAGTATTAGTAATTACTAATATTTTAATTCATTATTGTTTTATGTCGATACCATTTCATTGTAAACATGTTGTTAAACTTAAATATTTAAAGTGTTTTAATTTTTTCATTAAGATTTTTAAATGTCTTTCTTTGTATTGGGACACAATTGAATTGAATAATTATTTGTTTTAATTTATTTACTTCTGTATTATTAGTACGAACGGCTCTTGATTTAATAATAAATAGTTTGTATTATTAACGATTAAATGTTTTTCATTCTTTGACGCCCACTTCTATACGTCATGGTTACGTCACGCGTACTTGCGCACTAACTAGTACGCGAGTTTAGTAAGCGACACCCGCACAAGCAGACGCGCTGCGTACTAACTAGTACTCTAGTATGTTGCCTGACCGTTGGCGTAAGTTATAGGACCACGTGACCTGAGGGGTTTAACACGGTACGACTCTGCTCACGGGTTCCTGCTTGTTTTGACTTGAGTAGTTTTTATTTTTAATAATATTAAATTATTATTTTATTATCGTCTAAGACGCCCGGAGAAACCTGATGATTTAATATCTGCGTTCCTGTTTACTCACGACCAGCCCGGATCAGCGAACAACCCGACAGTAGGAACAGAGAATAACGTAAACTCGACTTTACTGCGTTATGAATGTTTATTATATCGATAAATAAAGTAAACAATTATCTTATTATGGTTTACAAAAGTAGCTTGCGGTGTCGTGACTGATTCTGCAGGTGTCAAAATGCGTTACATCCTGGTTACAGGGGCAAAGAAACCTGAGTCACATGATTTTTACCGAGGTGCATTAACGTGCGCCTTTAATTTCGGTATTAATGTGTTTTCCAGCGCTTGGAAATCAGACATGGGTGAATGATCTCGTGTTGTGACGACATGGGGCTCATCGAGGAGACCGACGTGGAGCGTGAGTACCACACTGTTCACCAGGCAGGGAAGTCAGAAGTGAAACCTGACCGTGAGATTTAATGCAGAAGTTGTGTTATAAAGAAGTGGCACAGGTGCTGCAGGTGTGTTACTCTGGGTTGGAGTCTCACCTGTGTTATCAGGTGAGACCTGACTGGATGAAGCTTTGGGTATTTATTGCAGCCTTGCGTCTTCTTGTGTCCAGGGATCTGGTGTTGCCTCAACCCATCCTTGTGGTCGGGTCAGGTTAGGATAGTTGGGCCCCCTGCGCGAGGCCCTTAACGTGCAGAGTAATTCTTCTTTGATTGTAGCATGACGTATATGTATTTCTGCTCCCTTGAGCGTGGCACCGACCCCCAACTGTCCGCCCGGGTGCAGTGGCTAGAATAGGGGCTGCCCACCGCGCCGGACATGTGTGCTCACTACTCACTGCTGCCCCCTAGTGTGTGTAAACATGTGTTTCACTGCACGGATCGTGTTAATCATGTTAATTATCCCTCCGGAGATGTTATGTAGAGATGTTATGATTTTATTTTCTCGAACCCACGCTACCGTCCATGACTGAGGTCACATGACTCGTCACGAACATTAAAAAGGAACTGAGATTTGTAATCGGGGGTCATTTTCCAAAAGACGAACCACGAGCTTCATGTCCTCACTAGACTCCCTGAACATCCTCCTGCTGGGTAAACACACTTTTATTTCACTTTATATTCATCGTTTTTCTTCTAATGCTGCGTTCATGACGCTCTATTAAGCGTGTGTGTGTGTGTGTGTATGTGTGTGTGTTTGTGTGTGTTTAAGCTTCATGATTCTCTGGGTGTGGACGTGCTGTACTTCGATTTGACCCTGACTGGGTTTTTTCGCCGGATACCGTTCCTCACACAAGCCTTCCTATTTATCTCTCTAAATAACTTATCTGCATCTCTTTGGACTGTGTGACTGTGTGAAGAAACCCACCCGAGCTCACGGAGGAAATCTACACGCACACCAACGAGGACCCAGATTAATCGACCTGGGGATGGAACCCCAGAACCCCGTTGTGGGAATTTATTTACAGGGGTTTTCTCCCGGTGCTCCGCTTTCAACCCACAGTCCAAAGACATGCAGTCATGCAGTCCGTTTAGAGATCATGTGTGTGTATGTGTGTTTGTCTCTTAACCCTGCAACAGACTGGCGACCTGTTCAGGTGTTAAGTGTATTCGCTCAGTGTGTCCCACCATGACACTATAAATTGGATTAGGCGCTGGTAATACTAGAGGAGTTAAATGGAGTAGTATATAAAAAGGCAATTTTGCATGTTCTCCCTGTGTCAGTGTGGGATTCATGTTGAACAAAATGCTTTCGATAATGAAGGTGTCAAGTATAGTCTAGTATTGTTTCAGGGATTCGAACCCAGGACCCACCGAGTCTCTGTGCACACGCCCCCGAATCGAAATGACGAATAGGTTAGGCGACACCGTCACAAGGTCCTGGGTTCGATCCCCAAGCGTTCCTGGTACTTTTCTGTGTGAAGTCGTTTTCCCGTGTGTCTGCGTGGGTTTCACTACGGGTACTCCGGTTACCTCCAACAGTCCACAAACACGCATGTGAGAGTGAGCTGAAGGTTCAGAAGTGCTGTGTGTTGTTTCAGAGGTGACTCTTGCCCTGCTGGACGCTGCCAACGATAAAGATGCGACGGTCCAGGAGCAGGTCAGGAAGTCCATCATCACTCTGGGGAAGCAGCAGCCAGATAAAGTTCTGTCCATGTGTCAGGAGTACCTGCTCAATCACCCCAAGGTCAGTTTACAGGCTCACACACACACAGACAGACACACACACAGACAGACAGACAGACAGACGGCTCGGTTCTGTCACGCTCGGTTCTGTCATTTCTTGTGACTGTAGATGTGATGTAACATGTGATCCCTCAAATGATTCGACTCTCTTAAGCAACACCTCCATGTTTTTGCTCACCACGAATGACTCTGCATGTGTACACACACACACACACACACACACACACACACACACACACACACACAAACGTTCATTTAACTGATTAAAATTAAATCCATTAATCTGGCGTCGATCTTCAGGTGGGCCGTTCCAGGTGTGTGTGTGTGTGTGCGTGTGTGTGTGTGCGTGTGTGTGTGTGCGTGTGTGTGTGTGCGTGTGTGTGTGTGCGTGTGCGTGTGTGTGTGTGCGTGTGTGTGTGCGTGTGTGTGTGCGCGTGTGTGTGCATGTGTGTGTGTGTGTGTGTGTGTGTGTGTTTCTGCACTGCAATGAACTGGTGCCTCTTCCAGGGTGTTTGTGTGTCTTATGCCCATTAAAAAGCTGTGAGACGCTTTAGCCACCCCAGGGGTTATATAAGGGACCCGACAATTGCCTAATCACCACAAACTTTATTATATCCACTTCCTCTCGGCATACACAACATTTTCAGCTACTAGTGGTGCACACCAACTGCGTGGACGTGAACTCCACAGGCTGTGCGTTGCCTGACTTGCACCTCGCAAATGCTCCAACTATGCATCTTAATGATGCAGACCACAAGGGGGAGCATGTTGACTATCAAAACGATAGTGTGCACACTTGTAAATGAAGTATTCACTTTCTGCCTATTTGCCCTGATGTTTATGATCCAACATATAAAAGCATTCCGGGATTGATCAGCTAAAATCTACAATGACCTTTCTTGCTTATTGTTAAACATGAACACGATAGAACCCTTTGAAACTCAATTTAACGACCCCACCACCACGTTGGTGTGATGTATCTTTTAGCTAAACAGCTGCTAATGTTGCATTAGCAATAACTACCGCTCCATCTTTTTTGTGTCTATATTAATCCCAAGCAGACCTTTTGCACAACATTAATTCTGCCAGCTGTGCCCCCAACCTGCATAGTATTTCAGAAATAGATTTCAGATAATGAAGCAATTCTAGTGCTCTGAGCAGAAATCCATTATTGTCGTGGTCACAATGAGCTTTGGCACAGATCCTCATGCTAGTATGTAAATGCTGCTAACATTAAAGTACCACAAATAATCCCTGCCTTGATCTCACTTTGATTTAAACACTGAATGCCACCTTTGTAGTGTTGCACAGCAGATCTTACAGCTGAACACTCGAAGCTGATTTCTTTTATAAAAAGTGCTTTCATCTTAATAATGTACACTTTAAGCTGTACTTGGAACTCAATTCCGAAACCCAGCTGTGTGAAGCATTTTAAAATCACGTCGTCTTGTGCCTCTGTACTTTACAATGAAACCAAAGCCTTTTTCTCAGCTACTCATTGATTGCAATCTGACGTTTACGTTCATGCTTAGGTCTTTATCCATTTAGTTTTGGTGTTAAGTTGATTTCAGGGGTTATAACTCTAAACACTTAACGAAAAAAATCATCTTTTTGAAGGTAAAGCCGTGTTTATCATCTTACAAGGGCAGTTGTAGTCTAGTGTTTAAGCTGCTACACATAACTTCAGGTAGAAATGTGATCAATGTGGATCTTTGGTTTAGTTATCCTGATAGGAACTTCTTGATAAAACTTCTCCTTATAATTGTTTTGGACTTGTACCAGCATTTGTAAACAGCTGCTCTTTACCAAGAGGAACATTTCTTAAGTAGCTAACACTTGGGTAATTTTTCAACGTTATATTGAACTCTATGGATTAAGAATAGGATGTCACTTGAGCTCTAATGTGAGACAAGGCAGGTGTTCAAATACTTTTGGCCTCTTTTCCAATTGTAGAACTGACATTAAAACCCACCATAGTAGCAGTGATTCACTTGATTATCATTTTTGTAAACTTACAGGAAGTTGTTTTAAATAAAAGTGGCTGAAAAAATTCTAAAATATGTCATGCAGTGAAAATGTAAATATAATCACTTTAATGTTGACTTTAAAAATTTCTGTTATTTATCAGTGTAAAGTTGTTGAGAACAGCTTATCAATACTTTTCTCATACAGGTTACAACTAGCTAAGCAACCTAGGATTTTTTTTACAGTATGGTGATAAGGGCAGCATGGTGGCTAAGTGGATAGCATGGTCACCTCAGAGCAACCAGGTCCAGGTGGGGTGATTGGATCTTGTTTATGTCGAGCTTCTTTTAGTGAGCAGGTATGGGGACGCCTTATAATCTCAGGCTAACTCAGGTGACCATTTTTCTATAGATCACAGTTTCTTTCTGTCACACTCGCAAACTGTGTTTTATATTTTGTACTGGCCTGTTTTGTCTGGTCCATGCTATAGCATACAAACAACACCAGCCATGCTGGACATCCAGTTTCTTAATTAATAGGGCTGTTAAGGATTTTCTTCACTTATACAATGTGCTTGTGTACATGCATGCATGTGTATGTGTGTGATAATTCAATAATGCATAAAACAGTAATAATTTTGTTAGGATTTTAATGTCACACATGTTAAACACTTGGATAAACATGGTTCATCAGGACAATTTTAATGTCAAACCAAGCCAATTTCACTTCACTTAAGTCACTAGGATGCACAAGACATTTGTTTTGTCAGTCCCAAGTCCACATCAATAGGAGTGTTAAAACTATTCCAAAGGATTAATGTGCATTACAATCTGCTCTGACTTGCTTGACGGTGGACTGTAGGAGGAAACACTGGCACAAAGACACTGGGAGAACTCTGAATAGATGAACCTAGTTTTACTATTACATTTTGTCAGTTTCCTTTCGCCACATACCACTAATCAGATTTACTATACTGCTGTCCTGGCTGAAACATGAAGATTAGATTGAATCCAGATGGCAAAGTAGAACACAGAGCGACTGGAATCTGGACCGCTCGGTGACTTGGCTTGGCTCCATTTCTTAACCAAACTGATTTATATGCTTTGCGTTTCAGTTTGATGGAGGCTAGTTAGACTTTCTGTTTAAACAGGTTTGATGGTCACAAAGTTGCTTGTAAATTTAAATGGAATGAAGAACAGCCAAACTGTTCAATTATCTATTGAAATCTGAACTTGTACTCCTGTACAAAATCACACAGTACAGTGATTTCAATTTTTTACAAACTCATTTAATTTATTTATGTTCCTATGTTTATTATTGGTTTTATTTAAATATTGTGGGAAGTGTCTGAGTACTTCTTTTTACACTAGCCAGAGTGTCACAAGCCCTCCCCCAGCCACCTCTACAGTTCACACCACCACTCACATTAATGTAACCGTCTGATTTCTGGTGAGGACGTAGCGTCTATTATTTACAGAGAATGATTCAGGTCAATATACAATTAAAAGGGATTACCATTCTCAGTGCATGCCTGTTTTGTTTACATGTTGCCCTCTTTCTTTCTTTTAGTACTAAATGGCCATTCCCGTACCACAGGAGAACGAGAAAGAAGTCTAAGAGTAAGGGGAAAAGAAGGAGCTCAAGGAAAGGAAAAACGTCCTGAAATGACCAGGGCTTCAAGCACACATAACCTGCGACCCAGCAAGACTATACTGCAACAGAAACAACAGGTAAAAGTTTCAATATTGAGGTATAAATCAATTTTGTCATGCTAGTATGATTTCTGTGCATGGTAATGAAATGGGTTGATTGTAAACCACTATTGTAAAGTCACTAGCACTAGTATGTTCCCGTCTTTTTTAAATAAAAAAGGCAATCGGTGTGATTCACAGGTAACAACAAAAGGGCCAACAAGTTAAATATTTAGATTTGTAGCATTTATGAGATTAATTCAAAGATAAAATAAGTGTTTAGAGGATATTTATATCTTAATCTCAAATTGAGATTTTAACAGCAAAGGGATAACAAATCACTAAATCACAAAAAACAAACTACATCAAAATTGAAAATATTACGAACACAGCAAGAAATCGTATAGATGTAATGAAATTATACACATTTTTATTTTAGCCTACACAATATGAGAGATGAAAACTATTGTACATTGTAAGGTGTAATTAAAAACGAGTTGAAAGATGAAAAGTAATTGCACATTGTTATATATAAGAGTGTTTAACAATACTGGTTGTTCAGCCTAACCGCAGCAGGAAGGAAAGACCCCCACAGGGTGAAGCAGCCTGTCACTGAAGGAGCTCCCCAGTGCTGCCAGAGTCTCATGCATGAGGGGTGGGAGTCGTTCACCAGCATGGATGCCAGCTTGGCTAACATCCTCCTCAGTACAGACCGGCCTTCTTAATATGTTTGCTTATTCTCTTCTACTGAAGAGATGCTGCTACCCCAGCATACCAAACTGTAAAAAAACGAAAACGTCCAAAAAGTTCCTTAGGAGTGGCTTTCATTCATCACATAACCTTTATATAGTGGAAATTATATATTATATATTATAATTATTATATAGTATTCACTGATTTTTCACACTAGCACGGTTGTTTCTTTTGTCTCCAAAACACATGAACTGGTAAGGCTTCAATGACTTAATCAACCAAACTAAGTATTTATGTTAAGTATAGATGTGCTGTAGCAAGAAAATGTCCTCTGCCAAAATTTGCCACAGTTGGAGACCATTTATTTGATCTATCTGTAAAGTGATTTGCATGTAGACAATTTGTGTTGCTTATTCTCGGATGATCATATTTAGTACACACTTGCTTATTTTATCATGAGGCTGCCTGCATTCAGAGGAAGATTTGGCTTCATGGGGTGTTTGGATTGGCAAATCATTTTCATGGAATTAGCAGCACCATGATGAACCAATATGAATTTGAGCTGCATTAACTGAGGCGGCAGCAGCGTTGATTTGACACAGAAGTATAAATCGAATTTTAGTGTGAATCTGTTTCGTCTTGTTTTCATCAAGACTGATCTATGTTTGTCTAGTACGCACATTTGGAAATGTTTAAGCTGTTTAAGAACCAAATAAAGATTTTTCAGCAAGTTGGATGATCACTCCAGTAAGATCTTTTTTAAAAGCTACACTTAAATATTAAGCTACAATTAAATATTCAGCCTCTCAATAATCCAAACTTGAGACATAAACTCATGTGTCTATCATTTTGGAATGATATGAGTGCAAAAAACATGGAGTGAATTAAAATAAATTGTTTTTAGAAATCCCAGCCATATGTATTTTTAAGAAGAGGGCATAGTAGCATAAAATGTGGTCACCCTACACACAAACACTTGTTATTCTATGGTTTTTATCATGACAATATGAGAATGAAGGGAGGTAAATAAGCTAGATGTGTGGCTTGCATAGACATATTCTGTATTAAAATGTGTTTGTCAGTTTAAGACTATTTATTACACTAATGTGCTTCCACAGGTTCATAGTAACAGCGTATCCTAGGTTTATAGCTCCTCTATAATTTAGAACAGGCCGTTTAATGCAAAGGAACACTGGACTAGACTAGGTTGTGTTTCCACGTGTTCCGGTATGTGCTCACAGACAGATATTGAGTCTGTGGTAGGGTTGGGTAAAATGTTCTCTTCCCCTCCCCCACCAAAACACACCAAACAATCAGAAGCGAAAGCCTAGCACACATATGCTCCTACCCTAGAAAGAGATTGCGGGGCCTTTGTGAGCCCTCTAGTGGACAAGTCACCTAAAACTGTAATCCTTTTACTCACCTTATTAAAAAAAAACGTAATCAGGGATTAAGTTGCATTTTGGCCAATTGTAGCTTATTGATATTTCCTGAATGCCGAGAATGTGTGTGGACTTTCTGAAAATATCAGTAACTCAAATAGTCTGAAATGCAACTCGATCTTTTAGGTGATGTGATGCTTCTCAAATATTGACCTAGATCCCTCTATCTAAGAATAGAATCCTTTTGGAAATATTTCACAGAAGGGTGAAACCTGATATAATCACAAGAGGAATCGACTGCATCATATTTTCTGTATTTTTAAATGAGATGCATCAGAACCTCATAATCAGGTGTCAATGAAAGTCATTTTTTGCATCGTCTCAAAGCAACTTTACAGATTATAGCTCCAATAAAACCTTTTAAACATGTCTTAACTGAGGTCTTTATACTGCTTAGGTGGCCTAGAGCGGCCTAGTCCCTGTTACTGGTCGATTGGTCATTTATTACCGAGCCACACAGAAAGAACAAATCGTTTCAGATTGCAACATCACCAGTGCAAACACTGCTTTCATTTTTTTAAACGTGTGTTTATAAAAGATCTTTGGATTTGTAATTAAAATGCACAATAATCAAAATCAAGTCAAAGTTTTTTTGTCACATACAAAGTTATACACAGTACAACTGGCAGTGAAATGCTTTGTAACTACTCCATCCGAACACTCGAAATAAATGTTATGTTCGGTTTCTGAACATTGCAAATGCTATTCATTTAAATGTATTTGTATAGAGCTTGTTAAAACTTTTCAGCATCCAGGATAGACAGATCGAAAAAACTTGTTTAAGGAAAGCTGAGGAAGCATTGGTAAACTAAAGTAATTGAGTAAAGTAAGCACGTCCTCATACTTTTGCCTATGAATTGTGTTCATTTGTAGCTAAATTAAGCAACTCTTACTTCTCTGCTTGGTGGCTGCTATGATTTTTATTAAAATGATAAATGTAAACAAAGACCAACACAATTGTGCGATGCTTAAACCCTTTCTTCTTTCCTCTTCAGCACCATACAGTGCACCGACCCCAGCGAGCCTCTACAACGAACAGCCGGAGAGCACAGAAGGAAGATTTGCGACCGCTCTCTTTGACCAAAGCTGTGAAATACCCGAAAGGCCATGTGACCTACACCAAAGCCAGACTGCTAAAAGAGGCCAAGCTCGAACTGAGTGCACCCGGGCGACACTTAAACTCACAACGCCACAATACACATTTTCAGCACACTAACTCAGGAAAAGCCCAAACTGGCCGCAGCAGGACACACAAACAGGTGCTATTGTCATTTGCAGCAAGGCGTAATGGACTGCGACAGTCAAAGAGGCAGCTGGAAATGGCTGCAGTTAGTGCAACCCAAGCTGGGAAGGAAGTGTCAGTCAAAAAAGTCAAAGTACCGGTCATTCCAGTAGATACGCGGAGCAGGAGAGTAGCTCAGCAGGCAACAACGTCTGCCAGAAGAATGGAACTGCGAGCAAAGGGTTCGAAGAGACCCAAACGGGCCTCAACTGGGAAGTACATATTGAAATGGACACAACGTAAAGCCACAACTCGGGGTAAGAACAGCCCTTCTACCTCAACACATTCTCCCACCAAGGTCACCCCAAAACCAGTCACAAGTCCTAAACCAGCCAGACCAACCAGACCTAACAAAACCACCAACTTTCCTGACCCTGATGACCCTGCTGACATATCCAGACCTCCCAAAGCCGCAGATGCTAAAGTCGCTCACGACAAGGAGCGAGGCAAACTCGCTGCTGTAGATGAAACTACAGAGATGGCAGAGGTCCCAGTGTTCCACCCGAGCCCACGTGAGTTCCATGACCCATTGTCATTTGTGGAACTGGTCCGTGATCGCACCGAGCCGTTCGGCCTCTTCCGAGTGGTCCCACCTACTGGTTGGCAGCCCGAGTGCAAGTTAAAAGAGGAGTTACGTTTCGTCTCACATGTGCAGCATGTGCACAAGCTAGGCCGCCGTTGGGGTCCAAACGTCCAGCGGCTTGCCTGCATCAAGAAACATCTGCTTACTCAAGGAATTAACATGGAGGAGCCACCATTAATAGGTACGAACAGCACATCGTTCTATTTTTTATCAGGCATAGTTGATTGACTGTTTAAGCGTGATGTCTGCACACCGATTGGCAAATAGAGAGGCGTCTGAGAAGATAGATTGGGTGAAAAAGGTTCCAATATAATGATGTAGTCCATCCTTGTTGACTACATCAGTAATCCCCAGCAGCGGGACATATTAACTGAAATATATTGGTAGACTCTGACTGCTCATCAATTCTGAACTAGTACTATGCACTTGCTAAAATCATAATGTTTACGTTGGATATATGTAATCCAGGAGTGACTAACATCAGGAATCTTGAATTTGAAATCAGGTTGTGGACAGGTACTGTGTTAATATTTACATTCAGTGTCTGAAGGTTGAAGACAAAGATGATCTGCAGATATGCCAGGAATGTCACAAATGTGGAAAGTATGGAATTAAACAAAACACAAGGTTATAGTTGGGATTAGATTTGCATTCACACTCACAGATTTATAATGGAACCAAAATACTAATAAATACGTGACTGGTGACGCACATCTATTTTAACAGCTAGTTGTTAGAATAATGCACCATGCTGTTTTCGAGACGGTGTACTAACCGGAAACACAGCAAGAGGTCAACAAAGGAATAAAGACCTAACCAAAAAATGCACCCAAATCATAGAATGCACCCATTGTTGCATCTGATAAAATACTGTTTGTATACCTGAATGAGACTTAAAACTGATGTTTATGTTATTTTGCAATTTATCATTAGTGTTTTTGCATTAGTGTTTCAGCATAGTATTGTAAGTGAAAAAATACATATAATAATAATTATACAAACTCGAATGAATTGTATTAGGGGTAATACATAAGTATGAGTGGACATTGCATGAAACTTAAAAAATGCTATCGGCTGTTACTTCTATCTGAATCTGAACTACTCAAGTCCTGAGCCACAAAAATTCTCAACATCTGGTTCAGCTGACACGACGAGGCTGTTCTGTTACAGTTCTGCTTATTCTGCTAGCAATCCATTGCTGATTAGAGGTTGTCTTAGTTCTGTAGGTGTACAGTGCTCAGTAATTGGCTTTCTGACCAACAGGGGCCTATTTGCCTCTTTCTTCCTTACTTTACTTCAGTCACTTTATTTTAATAGTGATAAATATTTTCCTTATATAGATACCAGAATAACCAGAGAAGGACAAGTGTAATATATCTTCATCTGTATCATCTTCTCAGTGTTGTTAGAGTCGGGTTCGGGCTTCTCTATAAATACAATTATGTTCACGGACAGGACCTCTAAGGCTACCTCCTGTTGGGGATCGGATCCGTTTGTTGCTTATGCAAGCATTCTTGAATCAACTGGTAGTAATTCAGGATTGACAGATTGTCAGTGATAAATATGTTAATATGTTAATAGGTGTTGTTTAGAGTTGCTTTTAACACCTGCAAACTGTTGAAAACACACTGCTGGATAATTTGCAGCCATGTTACAGTTTCTGGTATTCGGTTTCTGTACGTCCAAAGAGATCGATTGAATAGTTTCTTAAATACTCATTTCTTTTACTGGTAACATTTGGGCGGCACAGTGGCTGAGTGGTTAGCCCCCACGACCCGGGAATGCCAGGTTTGATCCCCGGGTTGGGTCGGGGGCTTTCTGTGCGGAGTTTGCACGTTCTCCCCGTGTCAGCGTTTGTTTCCTCTGGGTACTCTGGTTTCTTCCCAAAGTCAAAAACATGCACTAGGTTGATCAGAAATGTGAAATTGTCCAGTAGTCTCACAAGTTCCCACCACTT
>JAOUQU010000034.1:5414333-5425310 GCA_028566735.1 Ammoglanis amapaensis | reverse complement strand
ACCAATGGAATTTGGCCGACTAGTAATTTTTTTGGTCGACCAACGAATAATCGATTATTTGCGGACAGCCCTAGAAAGACCAGACGCTCTCATGCTCTAAACAGCATCTTTTATTGTTCTTTTAGTCAGGAATTGCTCTCTTAGTCCTCTTAGTCCAAAACTAAACTATTTATAGAATTTATGCAGCTCTCCAGAGCTTGTGATTGGATGCACGATTTTCTCCAGCCTGTGATTGCCTGTCTTGATGGCGGGCTTGGTGATTGGATCTCTTAACAGCGCCTGTATGCAGACACATACACACACCATGCACACAAGCAACTGCCACCATAATATTTGGTTATAAAACTTTTGCATAAAGCCTGCTACAAACTGGCTAAAAACTTTTGTATTTTTCTTTTGTGATACTTTTTCCCGGCTTTCACAACAGCCTCTTTCACATGATGAAACTCTTTCACATGCTCATTTGTAATACTTTTTTGTTTGTTTATGAGAGTTACTTCTCTTTAAGAGGAAAATGCATCTTCTATAGAGTTTATAGAGTTAAGTCAGTAAATTAATTAGGCGAGTCTAAAACCTTCCACTTCTTGCCCCAGGGGAGCTTTTTTGTAGTTTGGGAGTGTTTTTTGTCATTATCTCATTATCATGCAGCATGATGAAGGATCTCCCAATCAGTTTGAGAAAACCTTTCTTTAAATATACAGCAATATGTTTCCCTTGTGTATTACTTTATCAAAAATGATAAACCTCTCAGAAGCAGCAAATCCAAGTCTTGACATTACCTCCACTGTGTTTTAGATGAGCTGGTATGTTTGGGCTCGTGAGCAGAACATTTCTTTAAACTTTACCTTTTCCATTACATTGATAGAAGTTTTAACTTTGTCTCTTCAGTCCATAAATGTTTGTCCTAGAATTCCTGAGCTTTTCTCTGTACCCCTTTGTAATTAGTGTTTTTCATCATCTAGTAAAGCCTCTGTAATTTTGTTCATGTTTTGTATACAGTAGACAGTGATACCTTCACTCCTGCCCTCTGGAGGTTGTTGCTGATTTCAATAATGGTTGTTTTAGTGGCTTTCTTTTGCAACCCACACATAATGTTTCTGTCATAAACTGCTGATGTTTTTTCTTAGTCTACCACATCATCATTTGTGTATAAAAGTCATCACTTAGTATAAAAGTGATGATCTGAACAAGTTTGGAACATGTTCCAACACTTTTGCGCCAGATACCAGATGTAAATACCTGGAAATGAAAACTAGAATGTTGCTCTATTGTCTAATTATTATTCTAAATGATTTCAGTCTGTAGCAAAGATAAATAATTTGGTCTCACTGTATAACGCTCAAGCCACGTAGACAGTATTGCTACGAGCTAATAAAAATGCTTTGACATTCCGCCCAATACAATGTACCATATGTATACAATGTATTCAAATATAAAAAGTTTTGTGTAATGAGTAGTATCAAATAATATTTCTTCATATGTTTGGACTGTGGAAGGAAATCTACACAGACATGCACACTTTATACAAAAAGACACCATGTTGCTTCACCTTTCACAATCACTTTTGATATTTCCTTACCAAGGCCCTGCTGGTTGTGGGAAGAGGCAGAAAAATAAGAAGACATGCATCAAGTTAGTCTTACAATTCCAATAATTATTTTTCAGTTATTTGATATTTGGAAAATGAAAAATGCCCAAATAGCAATTCTGATTGACAACTACTCACTTATCTGTGTTTATATAAATAAAATGTTTTTTTATTTTTATTTTAGTAACATTGTCTTTTTCCTTATGGAAAATGCTCCAATGTTTAAAATTTTTGCAAATACAACTCTAAAAAGAAGAACATGAAAATTTCCCTATCTGACATTATGAACTATTATATGGAGTTTAACACACTTTGTGTTTTAAAAAGCAAGATGTGTTTTAAAAAGATTTGGTAGTCTATGATTTGGCAGACACTGTTAAAAGGAGTTTGTGAGGTCAGGCACTGATTTTGGTTTGGCTTAAAGTCGACAGTTGGTTTCAATTCGTGCCAAAGAAATTGAGGTCTAAATTGTATTGTTTTTCACAACTATTATTTAACAGATGTATTTTCTTTATCCAATATTTGATAGGCATTTCTGAAATGACCATAAATTACTCGTAAATTGTCCCTCTCATCTTTGAAGAATTTGATGAAGTCGTATTTCAGACTGACCACTCCAAAATCTTAATTTTGTTTTTCTTATGACATTCAGAGCTGGACTTGGCTGTGTGTTTTGGATCACAGTCCTGCTGCAGAACCCAAGTGCGCTTCAGCTTGATGCCAGGAAAATATGGATAGACATTCTCTTTCAGAATTTCTATTCTACGTCCTGAAGCAGCAAAACAGCCCAGACCACTAGACTACTGGTGATATTTGTAGATAATGGCTCTCACTGTTGTTTACTGAGGTGCGCTTTAGTAATGGATTTATAACCTTTACCAGACTGATAAATCTCAAATTACTTTTTAATTTATACTTGACTTTCTTTAGATCACAGCTTTTGAGGTTATTGTAAAAGCGTCTACTTGACTTCAGCCAGGCAGATTTTATTTAAGTGATTTTTTACTAAGAACAGGTATGGCAGGGTGTGGCTAGGGAAATGAAACTTAGTTTTTCTCATCACTTTTCACACAGGCCCTGTAGGTTTGATTTTTATTTTCACTTATTAACAAATACCTCTTATTATAAACTGCAATTTGCATTTACCTGTGTTACCTGTGTGTAATATTTATTTTTTTGATAATCTGAAACAAGTGTGACAAACGTAAAAATTTAAAAGCATTGGCAATCAGGAAGGCAAACACTTTTTTAAACAACACTGCATGTACAAAAGTAATAATGTTAAAACATGAGTGTTAAAACATGGTAAGCATAACCAAGAAGCTCAAAAAACAAACAAACATCTGGACATTAATAGTGCAAAGGCATCCTCGAATTTCATCTATCAGGAGCAGCATTGTAGGGAATATAAACTCGCCTTAGAAGCATATCTCATAAGTTGCATAATGTTTTATATTATTACAAACATTACTGTCTCATATTAAAATGTATTTTATATGACTATGTTAAAATCATCTATGGAGGCCTATTCGCATCCACCTAAATTAAAAATCTAGCACAGGTTTTTTTAATCATCAACTCAATTCCTCACTCTCAAAATAATCACTTATTAACTTAATAACTGAAAATAATTATACAGCAATTGGCTTAATAATGAAAACAATACATGTGCTGGATTTTTATTTTGCTGATGAAAATTGGCCTCCATACCAGAAGCTGCGTCTCCCACGTAATACTAACTAAGGTGTAATTTCACATCCCAAACAATAGAGGGCAACAAACAATAAGAATTCCCAGAAGTACTGTCGTACGTACACGGTTAAACTTTTAACCTGAAAACAAATAGATGAAAACACGACCTCGTGATGGTACTGTTATGAAACAGACGTGGGAAAATGGTTCAATAAAGCCTCGGCAGACCGACCACCAAAGGGTTAAGTTTTACCGAGAACGCTGGAGGCAATGAATAACCCTGAACAAGGGGAGCGTTTGTGTGCATTTTAAGTGTGACCTTAATTGTATGCTAATGATGATAAAAAAAATTATTCATTTATCAATTGATTGTACACACGAGGTTTTAGTAGCGCCAGTTAACCCGCCTCCCGTTTACTGTTCTATCTTTATGCGTGGTTGTTCCCAGCTTTATACTCATTTTATACGGTGTTTCTGCCGCGAGTATACTGAGGAGTACACTCGACTATACTGCATTTCTATTTATACTGTGGTATCGCTGGAGGGAGTGAGCAAGAGCGAGCAAGAGATCACCGGGCTTTCCACACTGCACTTAATATTCAATGAGCTTTGAGCTACAGAGGATCAGTGCTTCACTGTTTCGAGGGCGGTAAGAAGTGCTGAACTCACTGACTGAAAGAGACAGAATGATGGACAGTCACAGACAGGATCAACCCACCCACATGCGTTCACTTTTACTAACTCGTACTTCTAACCGGCGGTTTTCTGAGGGACGCCGCACTATGGAAGCCAATCTCCTGGCGTACGCAACCGCGGCCGCTGACGTATGTAGTCACGTGGTTTTTGGCGTCGCTCCCCCTGTGTTCGTGCATTTTTTTCGGCTGTTGTCTTTAGGGTTCGGGTAGATTCTGTACAATTACACACACGGCTGTGTCCAGCCTGCGTTAAGGACTGTTACCACGTCTGGAGCCGGACTGTCCCCTTGTGATTCACCCTGCACCGCGGACAGGTAAGTAACCGCTAAATTACAAACACACCAGAGCTTTGAAATGAGCAAGCCTAACCTATAAAAAGTTCTAAACGGAACGTATGTCTCCGCTAACTAGTTAGCTAACCGGACGGTCAATGCGGTGGCCTGAAGTTAAACCGCGAGTTGGTTTAATCTCTTTCACTTGTGTGTTAAACTTTGTTTTCTTGAAACCATATCGTTCCACATTCCATGTCCACATAACGTGGCTTTAAATTAACGGGTCCACGCTGTGATTTAAGCACCAGCTCAAGCACAATGTCACGGTTAAAACGCCATTGGAAGCGGAGAGAAAGCTTCAACGTGTTCTCCAATCGGACGACAGAACGGTATAATATGGCTCCCAATGTCGACATGGCGTTTAACGTCGCCATACGGGATGGTGTCGGTCCGTCTGGTCAGTGCGTTAGTTTATCGACCTCCGCCTATTCTATTCTGGCATGGGTTCACGCATGGACTCCAGATGTACATGTCTCAGTAGTTCTGCAATACTCAGCAAGCGACTTTGATTTGGCTGTGATGTAGGCAGGTGACGCCTCTTTCCCTCAGACCCACTGATGCAGCAGTACCTTCTACATCTGAGACTTTTTCAACATCTGAGACATGAATGAGGTGCGAGAGATGTTCTTTTTTGCAGAACTAGGCAGACTGTTTAATATATCACATATAAATCACATTTAGATGTATGTAAAAAAGCAGCTACATTTGAAATAAGTTCTTATTTTGGAGTGTCGGATCAATGTAATGGTGTTCCTATTAATCCTGGCTGATGGTCTTCAATTTATTATTAGGAATGTCTTTATTCAGTACCTCATGACTCGGGGTACATGCTGTTCTGGTTGGTATATTTTGTGATCGGATCTACTGACATATCTGTTCTGAAGACATCCGTTGTTGACAGACAACATCATCCTTGTTAACATTGGAACCAAACTGCTTCGTCACCACTTAGTTTCTTATAGCCTTGTGCTTGTTTGCTTTCTTTTGTACATCTTGCTTACTATGGGCTATGTGTTAAATTGGAATAATGTCATTGTTTTCTAATAAGGTTTTAATGAAGGTATCATAGTTGAATCTTATTTGGCTAACTTTCAATGTGGGCGGATGTTTAAGAAAACTTTTTTTACTGGCTTAATTTCTAGAAATGTTAATTTGTCACACAAGTTTCAAATGAGACACAAGTCACATCAAAGACAGTCATGGACAAATAGGTCTCCTTAATATATCTTACCGTTTTTTGGACTGTGGAACGCTAGGAGAACATGCAAAGTCCACAAAGAAAGCCGGCCCAACCCAAGATTCGAACCCAGTACTTCTTGCTGTGAGGCGACAGTGCTAACCACCGTGCCACCCATTTAAGCTTTATTATTTTTAAAATAAGGAAAGTTGTCATAATAATAATCTATAGCTAATTAAACAGGGAACAGTGTAGTGTGTTTTTTTACTAGGTGTTATGATAGTATTATTATTATTATTATTATTGCATATGTGAAACAGTTCCACAGCGAGAAGAATAGTTTGCAGGTTCACTGTTCTCACACAGCCCAAAAACATAGTTAGATGAACTGGAATTAAAATATTGTGCTAGCTTGGTGTGTGCGTTTGTGTGCATATGTCTGTATGTGCTGTGATTGATTGGAAACGCGTCCAGTGAATTGCACCCACTGTGGCCTTGACCAGGATAATTTGGTAGTAAATCAGTTAATGAGTGAATCATCATATGTGATTCCTCAAACAACATATGTTAACACTCACTCTTATTTTTACCGTTCAGTTTTGTGGTTCATTATGTTTGTTGTTTCTATGGCATCTACCTGCTTAGAGATATTCAGCTAAACACTAGTATTACATTTAGCAATTTCCTACTTTACTTTAAGTAGGCAACAGTCCAAAATATGTTTTGCATTATTATTGTAAAGCAATAAGTTAGATATTTTATATTATATGCCAAATGTAAAAGGTGGTTAAATTTAGTCTTATATTTTTTCTTTTATTAACCAGCTTAAAGCATGCATTATTATTAGTTCAAACTGGACAATTTTTTTCCCAATTTAACCCATTTTATGTAAGGATAGCTGTTTTAATAATTAGGTTTTAGGTACAAATGAGAAATAAAATATCAAATGTATTAGTTTGTAAATAACATCTGGTTTTAACTTTTAATAGTTGTTAGAATTATTGTTGCTGCCTTATCAAACATTAGACCTCGACTGTTCCTCACTAGTTTGGCACCATGCTTTTTGTGCCAGGTGACTGGCTTGATTCAAAATGGCTGCCTGCATTGGTTCTGGTAAGCTGACGTCATGAAAGTAGGCGGCTTTGCTGCCCGGGCCGTCCGTGACTAAGCGAGCAGAGGCGATGATGTCATAGCCGTGGGCCAGTCTTGTTTCTAAGCTCCGTTTTCTTTGCTGCTGCTGGTGGTCATGACTTCACTAAATGGAAAGGATTTGTTGTGAGGGTGCCTTGCTTCACACAGTGTGCTATTAACCTCCACTTTATGTTTTATTCTTTCCCAATCTATAAGTTCACCTTTCTTAATGGATAAACAGTGACTGGTTTAAAGTTAATATTTAGCATTCTGAGAATGTATAATTCCATTTTACTGCTGAAATCCCAAAGTTATGTTTAATAATGGGATCACTTCAGTTTACACTATGATGGATTTTATGAGGTTTGCATAACTTATTCGTATTTCAGTTTTCTTCAGGTATCTGTAACATTATGAAACATCCTTTCCAGTACTGAAAATTAAAAGATAAATTTTAAGTGATTAAAATCTTCATGCCATGAACACTGTTCACTAAGCACTGTTCTGTTTGAATATATGTAACTTGAATTCTTATCAAAATGTTTAAGCCCCACCACTGCCAAGTTGTCACTCTGGCTTTCCATCCGCATTCATGATTTTTTTTTGCTTCCATTAACTACGGTTAAGCGAAAAACCCTTAGCTCATGTGTGATGCTGAAGAGGAAGAGAAAGAGGGATAGATTTCACTTTTTTGAATAAAATTATGCCTTTAAATACAATTATGCTTCGGTAGTCTAGTGTGCGACCGACTCAGCTGAATCAGCTGAAAGTTTTTTTTTTTACTGACTGACTATTACTATTACTAACTGATTTAGAAGGACCATCACTAGCACAAACATGCATGCATGGGGAGTCGTACATGTAGGAAGAGTTGTCTCCTGTTTTTGCACTGTACCTCACTCCAGAATACAGACGAAATGACTGGACAGTACGGTCAAAACATAAGTATAAATGAACATTTACAGATTAAAATGCCATTGTTTTTTTACCTCGCTTTAAAAAATACTTTGGTCTTTTTTCAAATCTTGCGCTTTTTTAATTTGGGTTTTTGATACACATTTTCAAAATGTGTTGGTGGTTGGGGAACCCATTATTGTTCAAGGCCATCACCCTCAATAGTTATTGTATTTTATTGCAATTGAAAGTTCCTGTTAAACTTGTCTAACAAATGAAAACTATGATGTATTAGTTGTATTAGGGCAGCTGTGGCCTGGTGGTTAAAGGAATAGGTTTGTGATTGGAAGGTTGATTTGAGCAAACTAACTGTTCCCATGGTGTCATGGCTAGGGATGCCCATTGCGTCTGTCACGAGTGCTCATTGTTGCCCCCTAGACTGTGTTCATTACTTTGTGTTACTGTGTGTGTCACAGCAGGGATTTGAATGCAGAGTAATAATTACTTACATTTGTAAAATGGGGGAAAATATAAAAAAAATGTGAAAAAAGATGGATGGATGGATAGATACTGTATTAATCATGAAGAAAATAAATAATTGATTTAATCGAAAGAACCAGTGTCATGAGTAGAAATTTTTAGATTTTGGTTCTAATTTTTGTTCTAATTTGGGGTTTTCAATTGCCCCATATTCTACAGCATTCCAAGCATGGATTGCAACAAAACTGTTATTGCTGAATTGTATTATTTATCACCATGAACGACAACAAATCTTAACTGCAAAAGTAACACTCCAAATTTCTGTCAGTTTCAAACTTGAACTGACACATACCGATGGACATCCAAAAGTTGAAATAAGTGTTGAATGTCACTAATTTTCTACGTAAATATGTTTCTAAAGGTGCTGTTGACATGAAACTAGTCATTCAATCCACACAAGCAATGAATCGTAGATGGCCATAAATTATTTGCAATAATGAGAAATGATACAGGGAAAACATATTGAACAAACTTACTGAAATGTATTGAATACTTTTTACAAAAGCCTTTATTGGTGATGAGCGCTTTTGTTGGTGATGAGCACACCTCCTGTGTGAAGAAACTAGGGTCAAAATAACACCTGAGCACTATATGCAACATTATTTTTACACACATCTTTGAACTCTTAGCTTTAGTTCCTTTCATAGTTTCTTAATAGGTTTTAGGTCAAGTAATAGTTTTTTTCTGAAACCAATTCAAAGTTTTCTTGACTGTGTGTTTGGGATTATTGTCTTGCAAGATGTCCATCATTGTTTCGTCATCAGCCTGATAGACGGCAGCAGATTTTTATCAAGAATGTGTCTGTACATTTTTTCATTAATTCTTCTTTTCAGTTATATGAAGCACGCTACTACTGTATGCTAAAAAACAGCCCCAAAACATGTTTCCACCTTCAACTTCACTGTTACCATGGTGATGTACAGTGCCTTTTGACATAATGGTTCGAAGAGTTCAATTTAGGTCTTATCTGATCAGACTATATTCCCAGTATTTCACAGTTATGTCTCAATATTGTTGAGCAAACTTTAAATGCATAGCAAAAAGGTTGTAACGGTTTTGGCAGAGCTCAATGGTTTTACCTCATGAGGATATTGGTGGTTTGATTTCTTTGTATGTGTGGACTTGATGGGTTGTTACCAACATCTGGTGAGAATTTCATGTCGGTAGCAGGTTTAGAAATATGTTTACTTGGACAGTTAGCGATATGTTCAATACTTGACAAAAACATTATCTTATGTATATTATATATTATAAAGTATAGATCACAACTTTTACTGTCATAAACGTTGCTTAAAGGTCAGACATGTCAAACTAAACACCAATCTGCAGCAACAGAATGAATGGTTTAATGACACTTGTCAGCTGATTTATTGAATGCTGTGATGACTCGAGCTTGACTGGTGGATGGTTCACATGAGGCACAGGCATGAAACTCTATGAAAGTCTGCCACTAAAGATGTGAACAGCAAATGTGTGGATGAGAATAGTCATAGTCTACTCTTTTTGGTCAGGGTGAGGTTGGTAAATGCGAAAGTGGAAGGAATACTTTGTCTGATGTATACACCGTTAAATTATTTTAGGTCATAAGCAAGGGCTCTGCAACATTACTATGTTTGCTTATTGTGTGGTTATTACCTCAATGTTAATTTATTTATTAGATTGTTTAAAAACAGTTTCACATTTTCTGGAAATTTGGTTTATGGATAATAGTGTAGTTTTGGTGAGACCTTTCAAAAAGCATGAAAATACTTTATCAATACTAGTTTACAATAATTTTTTGCATCAAAACAGTCTTAAATGGTGAGTAATTGCAGGTACAGGTACACACACGCAGGTCCTCTATACAGCTTTTTGAACAGTTTGCGACGTCATTGCCATTTCAATGCTAATTTCTGGCCAGATGATGACGCCCCAACATGGGTGCAGAATTTCGGTACGAGCACCCATCCAGCAGCTTTTTTTGGTGCTGTAATTTAAAGAACCTCTAGAATTTTCTTTTTGAAGTAAACTCATAAGCAACCGTGAGGGTGGAGGGTTAGAGCAGTAGCTTATGTTGAACTTAAGCTGCTCTGGACTGGCTTTTGCGCTTTGAGTATTTGAGATTGTGTTTTTATTATAATATGAAAAAAATTGTGTCAGCCAGCCTTATAATAACAATGATTAACACACAACCACGTAGTTGTCAATATCATGCAAATTATATTAAGCATGCTGTTGATCTTTTGGGTAAGTTGCCATTACTTTCATTTTCAACATGTTTAATATAGACACTAAGCTTTGTTTTACACGAAGGATTACATAGGGGCAGTACATGAAGACTGAAGACTTAGGGAAAAATCTCCAAAATGAGGGAAACTGGAGCCACTGTCACCTTTGAGTTTTGGCGTCACCGTTGAGGCTACTCTGTTAAATATATTTGTGTTTGTTTAGAAGTACAAAAATTCATTGTCATTTTATTGACGAATGCTGCAGGAGCAAACATCTGTCACAGCACGTGCACAGGTTAGCATGAGATTTGTGTGGTTCAGAGCCAGGTCACATGTTGTCCATAAGGTGTTTTATTTTCTTTGGTTATTTATTATTTTTCACAATGTCATGCAAAACATCTGTACTCAGTTTCTTATATTTAATCTATTCAAAAGTTCAATGTTTTTAAATGTGAGGTTTGTACAGTATTATATGGTATCAAAAAAGGGTTGTTAAGTTTTTAAAAAAGTTTGTCGTTGTTGCTACACTGAGGTAACTACACAGACCCTTTACCTAAGTAAAACCAGTAAAATTATAAAATTCCTTCCCAATATAGACCTAAAGAAGCATATAATGTTTTTTTTTAAAAAGTAAACATTAATATAATACAGTAGAACCTCGGAAGTCGAATTTAATCCGTTTCGGAAGTCGGTTTGACTTCTGAATCATTCGACTTCCGAA
>JAOUQU010000034.1:5370378-5393456 GCA_028566735.1 Ammoglanis amapaensis | reverse complement strand
ACTACAAATGGAGCAAGTCCTAAAAACTACTACAATATAAAACAAAGACCAAATTCTCATAAAGGATAAGCCAAACCTTTGTTAGTCACTTCATGGGAAAACTTAGATTGTTGGCAGCAACAAAGGAACAGATTGACATTGCAGAATAAAAAAAGTAAAGTCAAAACTAGAAAGATGAATTACAGTATTGTATTACATTAATACATTACTGTTTTACAGGGCAGTACTGGCTTAGTGGTTAAGGTACTGGACTAGCCCGTTTCAAGCCCCCAAGAGCCCAACAGTTAAAGCTCTAAATCTTCAACGGCACAAAATAGTATTGAGTTAGAAATGAAAGTCACTTTATCAGTAATGCTGAAATGTTAAATGCTGAAAATGTTAAAGGAATGTAAATGAATTCCATAATGAGAGGGAAAAAAAGATGAGTTTGAGAAACAAAGTGGTAAACAGTTGGCAGGATTTGTTTATAAAATCTAATTGTCCTGAATGAAACCTGCAACCGAAGCTACAATAGCTCAACAGTCTTGGTCATGTATTAGATGTAGTGTGAAAGTCATTGTTAAAGCCATGACTGCTCGGGTAATAAATGTTGACCCACTGACGATTGGTTTTGGAGTGTATATAGTCAAATCTGCAATTTTCTTTGTATTTAAGCGACCACAAAATTGGATAATCAAGGCACTTATACAATCCATAAATACCAAACTGGTTCCAGGTGAGATTGCTATTAGTAGTAGAAAGGGAAGTCTTGGTGAGTAAGCTACTGTGTACGTATGTAGTTAATACTGAGTTTAATAATTATCACATGTTTTTGAATGAGACTTATGATAGATATGTGAGAATATAAGAGTCACTCATATTGTGTTCAGAGATCATTACAGTAAATAAGGGAACAGTTTTAGACGAGATGTCTCACTCACCTCTCCTCCGACAGTCTCGGTCTCCCCGCTTCACAACAGTCCTCAGCACTTTTTCTTTTTCATTTTGTCACGAACATGCCGTCTTTTCTTGCCGTTTCTCCCCCTCAAGACACTTTAAATTAATGTCTGGGTTTCTCGGTCTGTTCAGTTTCTTTTCCCGAAATACATTTACTCGCTTGGAAGTGATGTAATCCGTTTCTTCCGAAGCGTTTCGTCCGTTTAAGGTGTTACCGTCATGTTTTACTACAGTTCAGAAAACAAACAAAAAACATAACAAAATATGACAGGAGACGCAGACGACTACATAATAAACACGTTTTAGGCACTCTTCGCGGTTTAATTCGAAAGCTTCCGTCAACAAGTGTCAACAAACAAACCGAAGCGAGCGGTTTGTATAACAAGTGCAAACAACCATCTTTTCTCAACGGTCGCTGTTCCTCGAGCTGTCATATGAAGACTCCGTCGCGCGCGCACCACACGCTCATTCAATCACAGTGCGCGCGCTCTCGCTCTCTCTTTCTCTCTCTCTCTCTTTCCACGTTCGCTGTCTCTCAGTCTCTATGAACTTCGGGCTCCACCCCCACGATCCCGTCTACCGAATCTGATTGGACCAATCAGACTGGAAGGCGGGAGGGCTCGACAATGATCGCGTTAAATGACAGATTCATTCCTATTTAGTATTACTAGAGGTTTCATCCTGACCAGAGTCGAGGTGATGCTGGAATCAATTTAAAAATAATAATAAATAAGCCGAACAGGGCAGAATTCACTGTAGCGGGGCATTTTCCTTTTACTCATCCAACACACAATCACTCACACCTAGAGCAACCAATCAAACTCCTATCCTTCATTCTCTTGTACTGTCTATGTGGGGTCTTTTAGTGTAGTCAGTCTATCTTCTGCCTCCACTTGTGAGAAAAGACTCCTAAATGAACCAGAATTCTAAATCTGACTACAATACATCTGACTAAAATTATGATGTCATTTCTGATGTAACGCTTCAGCAGTCCTTCTTTCTGTCTTTGTTATATATTTTCGTATTACAATATAATCTAGCATTATTCTGAAGGAACCAATTGAAACCCAATTATGTGCCTTCAGAAATGCTTGAACTCAGCCATCCATTATCTAGTTTTAATCCTATTTAGGGTCACGGTGGGACAAACACTGAGCAAAAACACTAAACGCCTGAACAGGTCGCCAGTCTGTTGTACAGAGTACAGAGACAAATACACAGATAAACATAATTTCAGTATCTCAAAATAACCCGACTGTATGTCTTCGGACTGTGGGAGGAAACCAGGACTACTCAGAGGAAACCCATGCAGATACGAGGAGAACATGCAGACACCATATAGAAAAGCCTAGATTGCCTTACCCAGGGATCAAACCCTGGACTTCTTGCTGTGATGCAACAATGCTCACCTAACTACAGTATTTACTCGTTTTTTTCCATATTCTGATTGTACTGTACTACACACCACACAGACTTTTTTACAGAGCCTGTTACATAAAGCAGCCAAGCCAACTTCTGCATGGGTTTTGAAAAGTTAAAAAGAGCACACATAGAAGACACACAAGGACATGAGTTATTAGGGGAGAGTCATTAACCCAGGGGTTTGAGACATTGTTTTGCTTTATGAAAGTCAGATCATCAAAAAAAATTCAAATACAGGCTCTGCTACACGGCCACTGTTGGGTCCTTGAACGAGACCCCTAACCCTGTCTGCTCCAGGGGCGCCGTACATTGGTTGACCCTGCGCTCTGACTCTAACTTCCAAACAAGTTGGGATATGAAAAGAAAGACATTTTGTGGTACTGTATATCTATATATGTGCAATGACAAATAAAAACATTTCATTTCATGTATGAAAGATATATAAAGTAACATCCCAAATATGCAAATCACTTGCCATCCGCCATCATATAAAAATAATGTAAACTTGGTGGTCTCCTGAGACAGAAGTTTAATGTGCTGGTCCACCGCTGTTGAGTACATAACTTCAAGTCTCTGGAGTGTAACCAACCCTGTCGAGAAATGCAACCAGCCATGTCTGAGAAACCTTCGTGACAGTTGTGGCTGAATCAACCGTCTAGTAAGACAGTATGTGTTGGGGGAAATAGGACATAGCAAAACAGAGTGGGTTCCAACATAAGTGTTAAAAGCTCTCTGCAAGAAGGAAAGTGCCCATGACTGGTGTAGGAAAGTGTGCAATCGCATGGGCCTATTCAGTCAGAAAGAAATTGGGTTATAAATGAGCACAGGGTGATTAAATATGTTCAATGTGGGGCAATGCAAAACAGAAAGACTACAAATAATAAGTAATAATAAATTATTAAAATATTAAATGGACGTTTACATTTAAAAGCAACGCAGATGAGGTTATGACCAACATTATAAAAGTTCCTAAAGTAAAACGGCAAGTTTATTGGTATGAGAGCTCTGAAGTGTAAAACTGCTGATTCTGTTTAATTCCACCAAAGTGAATGTACTTTAATTGAAACTGTGCTGACGAATAGCTAGTGTGACCACATCCTAAGGCTATCATTAAGTGCAGGTGGTGTTTCTCTTGCACACACAAATGTATAAGCCTGGTCATCCCATCAGTGTAAATCTAATATCAATCCAGGATGTCCTGGAAATCAAAGATAAGCTAGGCCGATGCAAAAGAACGAAAGAAAGGAAGAAAGAGAGTCACTAATGCAAATGGCTAGTCGTTGTGTCTCCAGCGTACGCTGTGGTCACTGATTGCTTTCACACCAGTGAAGAATGAACCACAACCCAAGAGTTAAAAGCTCCGCTGTTGTCTAGCTCGTACGTTCGATATATTTCAGATGACAGAATATCAATCTGCACAAGAGGCTTGATGCATTACCATAGACGGCTAGTGTGCTGACCTGCCACGGTGGATAAACTGTTTTTTACCCAATTTGCTACAAACCAACATGAACTGGAACCAAATCACACCTAGACTTAATTTTATTTATCAGCTGGAGGCTGGTTTTCCTATGGAAATTAATGCTAAATAATATATTTGGGTGGGAAATAGCCTAATCTGGCAACTAGTCATTCGTTTGAATAAAACAGTGTTTATAAAAAAGTGTTTATTACACTTTTTACTAATGCGCAATAAATGTGCAATAAATTTGTACAGTACAATGTTACCATGTAGCATTGTATTTATTTCTAAAAAATATTGGCGCCATAATTATACCACCATAAAACATAATAACACAAATATGGTACAATTACTTGGTCACAGACCACAACTCAGAAATGAAAGCCATAAAGTCTGTTATTTAGCTGACAAAAGTACAAAGAAAAAATCCCTGTGTTTCACTAACCAACTTGATTATATTTTTAAATTATAAACACATTTACCTTTGATATCTTCATCACACTCAGACTGGGACAAAAGCAGAATGAGAGAGACGCTCACTAATGTTACATTCTGTTTCCTTTCTATGACTTTTTAAATCTTTTAGAAACGTTTAGAATTACAATTTAGAATTCTTTTTTTACCACAGTGATTATGACACATTTTTTCTTAAGTTATTTCTCAACATTTGGATAACCATAATACATGCAGTAAAACACACCTGTATACACACTAGTTAACACACACTAGGGGGAAGAAGTTAGTACATTCATGTTGTGCGGTGGGCAGCCTTAACCACGACGCCTAAGGAGCAGTTAGGGACACGGTGCCTTGCGTAAAGGCACTTTAGTCTTGACCTGTCAACTCTTGAAATTGAATCGACGACTGTCCGATCACAAGCCCAGTTTTCTAACCATCAGGCCACGACCAAGACCAGTTAAAGTTACTTTATGTTTTTGTGTGTTCCTTTTACGAGGAGCCGAAGGATCATGGTCCTGATTATTGATTAGGCTTTTTAAAACATTTTAGAGTGTACAGTTTAGAAATGCACACACTGGCAAAACAGGATATCGATGAACTTGACATGTTTGGTTTGTGCACTGAGGCTTAGTGGTTAACACTGTGGCCTCACTGTCAAAAGTCCCAGTTTAATCCCTGGGTAAAGCAATTCCAGGCTTTCTGTGTGGAGTTTGAATGTTTTCTCTGTGTCCGCATGGGTTTCCTTCAGGTACTCCGGTTTCCTCCCACAGTTGAAAATCTTTTGTTGTGTGTATGGTAACATTAAATGAAACACTAGTAGGTTTTTTACTATCTCAACCAAATCAACAATGCGCTGTATTGATTTTTTGGCAAGATTTTGTCAAATTTGTTTTTTAGATAAACAAACTTTATTATCTAATCGTTCACATTGAGAAATTATTGGACTGCAAACATAATTCTATCTTCTACAAAATCACAGCAATCACATGTTACAAACTAGACTGTTTGTTCATCCAACATATAGGACACCATTCTTCACATCTGTGGAACATCTGGTGAATTATTTTCTTATATTTATTTTATGATGGCTCGTGTGTGTGTATGTGTATGTGTGTATGTGTGTGTGTGTGTACATCCGTGCATCCGAGTCATAATTGAGTTGTTGGTGTAGAGGAATTCCAGAAGCCTGCAAAGATTCCTGATGATTTCATGATAATAGTTGTTGTTTAAGAACTGGATGTCCACTTCTATGTTATCCCATTGAATCACAGACATGAATGGCATTGTCTAAAAAGAAAGTACTGTATATATGTCAAGGACTGCAATGTTTTACAAAATCTTAGGGTTGGCTAGGAAACACTGGTGGCAAAAGTCAAGACAGAATTTGGGGGAAACACAGGACTTCACTGCTGGAGCACAAATACCCTTACTGAAATACAAATACGAGTTTGTGTGTGGTGGGAGATGAGTTTTGCTCGTCATAAAAGGTTACAGAGACTGGAAGCTCAAAGGAGGATGGATAGAGGGTGAATGGCTGCTTTGTTCTTTTTGTCTAGGGAAAAGGTTAGCTTCGTCCATAAAGCACTGGGAAAATATAGAGAGACTCATGATAAAAAGCATAGACACAGTAGTTACCATGCCAACCGTAGAGTACACAGACAATACTTCTATTTTTCATCACTCCACTGGGTGGAAGTGTTTTCTATGAGTGGCACACAGGGGCAAGGCAAGCGCCAGTTTGGGGCAGTAAGTTTATAGATGAGTCATTAAAACTACAAGAGGTGGTCGTACAGATACTCGATTGGTTCAAGTCTGTAAAATGTGACACCACCTAGGAAACCCTGGCTAAAGTCGCCAATTCTAATTATTAGTTATAGAGTCAAGTAATGTGAGAAAGTAAACAATGTCAAAATTGAGTGATTTGACTTTATTGCCTTTATTGCATATTTATTTGATGTTTGAAAGTTGTAACATGATGGTGACATTTGTGACTTTCTTCAACTTTTCATTTTCTACTGGAAAGTCGGCTTCGTAAACATTGATTTCTAACATCATTGTGTTACTATATTACGATTTGAATGTTATTCAGTTTAGGAACTTCTTTTCTATCATTATAAAATGGATACAGACTAATATCAACTCAAACCCGCTACAATCATGTCAGTTAAACATGAGTTGTTAATTTTTGTGGCTATAGCCTGGCAGCGCTCAGTTTATGTGAGCAGCTCCTGCGTTTATTTCAATTTAATAGAAATGCTTGTCAGCACGTCATATTTTTTATTAATGTGTCATAAATCACTTGAGTGTCTTGTTTTTATTTGTTATGTAACCAACAGGCAGGAAAATTGTGACTCAAAGATGGATCAGTGTTTACAATATGTGTTTTAAAAGTACATTTTCTCGAAAACTCCTGTTCAAAGCCCATGCTTTGTCAAATCTTTAATATGGTCAAACTCGGTCAGTAATAAAGATATCTAAGCTGAATTAACTGAAAATGTTCGTTAAGTCATGTAGTATGGCGTGCATAAGGGGACAGGGTGGTGCCCTTTCCAAACAACAATGGACATTTCTAGCCACGTTGACTTGCTGTATTCAGCCCAGGGAAATATAATCATGATTTGGAAAAACTCTTAGGTCTTGAAATCAGAAGTTATTAGCTGTAATAACCCAAGAAGGATCAGGTTTATGCCCCAATGTCATGGAGGAATCCACACACTGATATCAGGCTCTCCGAGTCAATCCAGTTTTTAAAAAAGGAAAAAAGCTTTTAAATCTGTAGGAATTTAGGAATGTAATAGTTATTTATGTATAGGATTATAATTATTGCATCGTAAATGCATGGATTGCGTTTCTCCAGTCATAGCCTAGTGGTTTGGGTACAGAACTGGGAATCTGAAGTGCGACAGTTCAAACCTGTTGGGACCTTGAGTAAGGCTAATTGAATAGTCTGTACATTGTAACTGTACTGTAAGACGCTTTGAATAAAGACCTCTGCTTTGGAAATGTAAACGTGGTAAAAACAGACTGAATAAATGAATGACTGAATGAATGTTGATCATAAAAAATTCTAATTCATACACACAATATAAACTGCACATACTGCATGGTCAATTTTTTTTCACAGTGATGTTTTAGTGAAAAGGTCAAGAGGTGATTGGTCAAAAGCCACAGTAATAATTCAGTTGTTATGAAAATAACAATTAAAACAGATTTGTTTTGAATCTGTCACTTAAACATCTGGATCTGTATCTATCAAATGTGGTACAAAAAAGGAACATTGGTAAATCTGCAACATGGGGGTTGATTGGTGTGCATGGGGAGCAACTGATAGTAAAACATTGGAATGCACAGTTTGTTGGGAAGTTATATGGGCCAACAAAAAGTTAATCCATATTTTACTAGCAAGGTAATAAGCTATGCTATGCCAAAACATTACTAATTTTTAGTAACTAGTTTTGTAACAGATTACAAGTTATAACTTTTTAAATATATGGTGTCTGTCTGCAAAGTACCTCCCAAAACTGCAGCTCTTGTGGGGTGTTCCTAGTCTGCAGTGGTCAGCATCGATCAAAAGTAAAAGAAACAGTGACTCCAAATATAAAGTAAATTATTGGTGGTTAGTCATGAAATGTGATGCATCATAGAAAGGTGATAGTGGGGTTATAATATTGACATGTTTAATGAAATCGTTGGGTGGAGTTTCTTTTTTATATATTGGGAATTAAAAAAACTTACATTAATAACTGACCTGGAACTACAAGTAAGGTACTGTTATTAAGTGGAATTATTTGCGGCACGGTGGCTGAGTGGTTAGCACTGTCGCCTCACAGCAAGAAGTCTCTGGTTTGATCCCTGGGTCGGGCTGGGGACTTTCTGTGCGGAGTTTGCATGTTCTCCTCGTGTCAGTTTGTGTTTCCTCCAGGTACTTCAGTTTCCACCCACAGTCCAAAAACATGCACTAGGTTGATCGGAAATGTGAAAACACGTTCCCACCATCAAAAACCACAAACAAATTACATGCAAGTTTCTGTTTGTGAAGGCGAACCCAGAGTTTTCCGTCCGGATGCCCTTCCGTCCCTTTGTCGTCAGGAAGGGCACCCGGACGGAAAACTGCTCCAAAAACATTAACGTCCTACCCTAGGAACTGGGAAAATGGATGATAAATGAATAGATAGAGAGATAGAGATTAAATGGAATTATTGTTTGTGATTATAAACTGAATGTCATGAACAAAAATGGGTTCGCCTTCACAAACAGAAACTTGCATGTAATTTGTTCGCGGTTATTGATTCTATGGAAGTTTTTTTAAATAAAAAAGTTGAACAATGGTAACTGATCCCAGTGCAAATGTATGCAAAGGGATTGCTAGCTCTTACCAGTGTAACAATATGTGCTTTATTAGAAATAACCAAAACTGATGTTTCTAAGAAAAAATATAGTGAGAAGTGATGACTCCCGTGTTCCTGTTAAACTCTATTTTTCAAAAGAATCATTAGAATATTTATGGTAATATGGTACCAAACAAGGCTTTGTTTTATATACTAATTGAACTTAGTGACTTGTTAATAATGTTCACCTTATCTGTGATAAAATATCATTTTGTATACAGACCAGTCAGGCATTTTAAAAACATTAAAATGAGACTAGTATAACCCCAACTCCTACTCTCAATCCTAAGTAGTTAACACTGTCGCCTTAAAGCAAGAAGTACTCAATATTCATTCACTTATACTAAAACTACAACCGAGAAGATACCACAAGTCTAAAAATGTCTTCACTTCACTGACAAAAACCAAGGCTGAGGTTTAAACTCTGAGGTACTTTTGCTGTGAGGTACCTACTTTGCTTGTAAGCACTGCTTTTAACAATAGGTAACCAGAAAACACATAATATAATAAACACATCCATAAATACAGATGTTACTTCAAATCAATGATGCACATAAAATACTGGCAAAGTAAACAATCTTTGTGACCAGATATCCAATCAATTGATGGTCAGTAATGACCGCTTATTCAGGCAAATTCTAATAATTCTCACTTTATCTCATTTCATTAAGTCGCTTTGAAAGAAAATCTCTTATTTGCCCAAAAATGTAAATGACCCATAGCTGTCCACAGGCATGAGTCTTATAATATATAAACATTATGTATACACTTTATAGCCTTTCCACGAAATAACCACATTTCTTTAGTTCCTAAAATCACAGAAATAGATCTTTCTCAGCAGAAAAGTCAATGCTTCCTTTCGGCAATTGTCTATAGACTCACACAGAATTAAAAATGAATTCATTTTTATCACATTTAAAAGCATTTTATAGCTCAATAGACCTACCTCTGAGCAGTTTCATTTCTTTGTCTTTATACAGTTAACCATTCAGCATAGCTAAGCCATGAAGTAAAATAAGTTAACCTACTGAACTAATCACTGAATTATGTTCTAGCTGTTAAACAAGTTCCAACTTTCTCTTGCAGTCTAAAGACATGCAAATAAGGTGAAATGGATATACAAAACTGTCTTTATGTTTGAAATTAAAATGTGTACTGAGGAATGTTTATATTGTTATGAATGTGAGTTATGCTGTGACTTCTGAACACCTTATGATTTGTATTATTAGTAAAATGTGCTAAAACCCAGATTCTGCATGGTGCTACAATCTCTGTATTTGGTATGGATAACATAATGCTATTTTAGTTATAACTATCTGGGTACTCAGCTAGCACAGTATAGACCAGGGGTCTCAAACCCATCCTCAATGGGCTCAGTGTAACTGAGTCAGTATAGTAGAACACTTGCTTTTTACTAGTTTAGTCAGTTAGTCTCAGTTAAACAGCTGATCACGTGACCTCATGAGTTGGGAGAATGTGGACTCATCTGACCAACCATCTTCAGTTTATTTAAAAAAAAACTAAAGAAACGTTTATTTACAAGACTGGTGATATTTGTGATTTATACATGCTACTCTGGGCTGTTTGTCTCTATGCTAGATTATAATAGTTGACAAACACAGACTAGAAACACAACTAGACAGGGGCAACGTTTACATTTTTGGCATTTACCAGATGCAAGTAATAGTTCAGTTACAGTATGGAAAAAAGCAATGAGGGCCATACTCAAAGGTCCAACAGCATCAACATGGAAGTGACTTTTGATTTCTAGTCCAGACGGGAGCAACCACCAATTCTGTTTGCAATAAAAAAGGTGGACAAAATTATGCAAATGTTGCAATATATATTGAAAAATGCTAACAAAGCAGGAAAAAATGAATTTTACAGAATGATTTTTAAATAATTTGATGCGGTAGAACGCCGGTGCCAGCAAGGACCATAAACAATAAATCCCGTTTATCTTAGGATGTCTTACATGACAACTAACTCCCTAAATAGTTTTAAAATGTTTGTGTATATGCATTTAACAGTGCACTCCTAAGCTGTTCACCAAGTGTATATAATATCTCTCTCTATCTATTTGTTTATAGTCCATTTTCCCAGTTCCTGGGGTAGGACGTTAATGTTTGGAGCAGAGTTTTCCGTCCGGATGCCCTTCCTGACGACAACCACCAATAAGTGGATCTTGTGAGACTACTGGACAATTTCACATTTCCGATCAACCTAGTGCATGTTTTTGTACCGTGGGAGGAAACCGGAGTACCCAGAGGAAACCCGCACTGAACATGTAAACTCCGCACAGAAAGTCCCCAGCCCGACCCGGGGATCGAACCCGGGACTTCTTGATGTAAGGCGAAATTGCTAACCACTCAGCCACCGTGCCGCCCCCAAGTGTATATAATAATAACAGATTATTTCCATTTCCATTATTTCTCATTGTAAAATGGATTTAACATGCAACTATTTTGACTTACAATGAAGAAAAAATCATTCAGAACAAATTATATTCAGATGGCAAGTATTTGGATTTCTCTAGAACATTATATGACATCCCATTCTAAATTCATAAGCATTGAGTTTGATCCATTACAGCGAGAACATGCTGTGTGACTGCTCATTCATCGACAAGAGCATTTATGAAGTCAGACACTGTTGTTAGATAAGATAACCTGGTTCCCAATCTAAACCCAGATTCAGCCAATTAACGTTTCATTGCTGCAGAATCTAGTGATGTCATTTTTTACACTACACAAACATTTACAATTGTGCTTGGCTGTGTAGGGCTTGTATGCATCTGCTTGACCGTAAAAGCAAATTTTTAAAAAGCTGATGTTAATGTACAGACAAGGTTTTGAACTTCATCAGAGCATTGATGGTTTTAATGCACTATGTGGTCAACCCGATCTGTAACATTACATCATCTGCCATTACAGAGTTGAGTTGCTGTGGTTCCTAAATGGTTTCTCTTATTAATGTGGGAATATTCCAAAGAAAAGAAAGTTTGGCATGATAATAGTATCCCACTCTAACTCAATGAGTTATGTTTATGAAGACTTCCTGGCTATGTATTGACCCTGGACGCCTGGGGCACCTGAATTCAATGATCCAATACTTTTCTTTAGTGTGCATCTCTGAGACCAGGTGCTTTGGGCCAGAGGAAACTACAAGTGGGTGGTAAATGACCTTCATTACTAGCTTATGGACCATGTGCAATTCTGCACAAACACCAATGAAAACAAATGCACGTGCATCCAAGACAGAGCCAAGGCCAATCAACTGCATCTGTACGGCCATAATTGCACTGTTCACGCCTTGTTGGCAACTCGATCAAGAGCAGGCTGCATGCCAGCTTAGGCATCAAAGACGAAAAATGACAATTGCCGCTCTCACATCTGCAGCCCACCACTGTCTGTCTTTTTATCCCTACCACTGATTTGCCTAGAAACATAGACCCTTTGCGAAAGAGCTTTAAAAAGCTGGCATGATCATTCCATTCTTTATAAAAAATCAAATAATACTGCATTCTAGTGTCTTGATTCTTTTTCTTTGCAATGACACTTTGTCATTGGACTGATGGATAAATCGAACAGCATGAGAACAGTCCTCGTGGTATTTGAGCCTAAAATAGGTGCATGTAACCACTGCTGCTTGTTTTGTGCCTGCTGGCAAAAGTTAACAAGGATCCAGTCATGCAAACAGCAGGACTCTCTTGAGACATAGCAGGTGAGAAATGACACACAATCATACACAAACTCTGTCTGGTGTTTCTAATTCTGGAACATCTCCATTGATAAAGAAAGGTCGGTGGATTTAGACAGGGTTTTCAAATGTTTTGTTGTCTGGGACACTTAAAATAATCGTGGTTAAAATGTGTGTTGCTTAAAAAAGAAACAATTCTAGTACCCAGAAATGTCAGCACTTGGTGTTAAATAGCACTTGGACATATTGTTTGTGGCCAGTTGGCAATAATTAATAATAAAAAATTATAAATAATAAAAAATCTAAATTTAACAAACAAGATAGCTACACATACAAAACATTCACAGGTTAATTTGTTGTTATTTAATTAGGACTATATTGAGGACTTATGTTCGCTCAAAAAAGTAAAAAAGCTAAAATTTAGGACACCGTCATGCAGTCCCATTTACAGACGTTTGGCTATAAAGTGATCATGTATCAGGTCCTAAAACAAACACTTTTTGGTAGTCTTGTCTTTACTTGTTTAGATTAGGAATATATATTTTTATTTATTGTAAATGTCTTTGAATGCTGCTTTGTCTCAATATGTACTTGTAGATAGCAGAAACAATAATAAAACCCCTCTGACTCTGATAGGAGAAGGTTAGGATAGGAGAAGGTTAAGGAGATAGGTTAAGTTACTTGACCAGTAATCAAAAGAACACCGGTTTAAGCTCCCCAACACCAGGTTGCCACTTCTGGGATCTTGAGTAAGGGCCTTAATCCTCAATTGCTTTGACATTATGCAGTCACATCACTGTGAGTCATTTTTAAAAATCTCCCAAATGCAGAAAATGTAAATAAAACAAAATGGCCTTCACTGCTACCTTGGTATTGCTACGTGCCGACCTCACTGACAATATTGACAACAATTGCTTTGGTAAATGAAGCTTTTCCAGAACTAATTGGATCCTGAAAGTGAATAATAGCAGAGTTAGGACTCTGGGTGTGTAATCAGTAGCAGACAAAAGACCTGCCCAGTAGAAATGGCATCAAAGAGAGTAAAGATAAATTATTCGTTTACATCTGCGGTTAACACTAATAAGTTTATCTGCCTGTCCAACACAGTGCCTTTCCTAAAACAGTCAAGAACTACCCACATGTTATTATAACCCCCCCCCCCCAGCAACTTGAATTAAATTATAGATTTTTATTAGAACTGTAATATCATGTTTCAAACTTGATGTCAAGGCAGACCAGATAACTACTGGTTACGCATTATTCATCAATTCAAGTTTATTATTTAACAGTCAGAGACTATTTTGCATCTCCACTTTCCCTTACTTCCTTGTCTTCGAGCTACGGGAGGAAACAATAAAGCTCTTAGAGGAAACCCATGGAGACATGGGGAGACCATGCAAGCTTCACACAGGGAGGATGCGCAGTGCACCACCTGAGAATCGAACGCAGGATTTTCTGGCTGTGAGATGACATTTCAATTAGATGTGATGCAAGATGGTCTTGGGTTTGATCCCCAGGTGGGGTCGTCCGGGTCGTTTCTGTGTATAGTTTGGAGGTTCTCCTTGTGTCTGTTTTAGGTTTCCTCTGGGTGCCCCTGTTTCCTCGCACAGTCTAAGATATGCTAGAAAGGTGAATAATAAATAAAAAAGTACACCGTGTTTGATGTAACTTTATCAAATAAACAGATAAATATTGAATGATGAACTTCTTTTTTTCTGTCACGATAATAACCAATTAAGTCAAGTGTATCAAGCCATGCCAATTTCGTCTTTTTTACAATACACACGTCTCAAAGCAGCTCGTATTTCTTAAACAGCATTATTTGTTAGTTATAATTATCACTTGAGCTGTTGCATTTTAAATGTTTATGGCTCTACCAGATTATCCAGTTAAGAAGCATTACAGTAATCTATACAACATTGTAAAACATTACCCTAGAAATAAACACACAATTATCTGTAATAGGGAAACAATCATCTACATTCAAGTCTACATTTAAGAATCGTGCATGAACATTAGCCTGAACCACCCCAGCTTAAGCACCTTATGATTAAGGACCTCATTTATGCTACAAATGTCCATTATTTGAAGAAAAGGGTGGTCTAAATACCATTTTAAACACAGTTTAAAATGCTGCCTACTCCGGTGCCTCAATTCTAATAATAATCTGACTGAATAACAAGGAAGCATTCAATGTCTCCTTAGCTATGAAGGCAATTCAGTACAGAACAACACAGAAGAGCACATATGGGATGGAAGCCAAAGTTTTTTCAAAGTGCACGTTACAGTAGTAATGCTTGCATCCATGACCTTCAGATTTCTGTTTATATAGGACAAGCAGTATGAACACAACCGTGTTGTAAGCTGTAGCTTCAAGGAACTACAGTAGATTAATCCTATTTGTTTGTGTGTGCTCACAGAAGTTCACTCAGAGCCGGTCATATAGATGTTTATTTCAAGATGTTAGTTGACGTCCATCATGTTTTACTTTGGGTGACCGTTTTTGCCAGCGGGTATGTAAGATCAGTTTTATAAATGTGTGGAGAAAGTTCAATTGCCAAAGCATTGACCTTACAAAGCCTATTAGGTCCAAAAATATGAAGTCTCCAGATAGCAGAGGAGCAGAAGCTGTTACAGTCAATAAAGACTAATTTGCTCATGGGTTTGAAATAGAATGTCAAAGACCCTGAAGTGAAGATGAACAAGAACATGAAGCCCCAATTACATAATACCCAAACTTGATCCACCCAAACACTGGATTGTCCCTGTGGACAAGGACACTTGCTAGACACAACACAGAGAACACATGCATGTGTACATGAGGTAGAACCAGGTTAAATCACCAACAGCTGGGTGGTGATAATTGCACAGTTTGGCCCCTGCTGGCAACTCAGTCCCATCAGGAAAAGCATTAAAGAAGAAAACATCAAATGTTGCTTTTGCATCTGCTGCCTTACTGAAAAAATCTGTTACTGAGCTAGCCAACAGATTTCCCAGAAGACCGTGTTTCTTCAAGCTGCTAAAAATTGCTTAGTCTTACCTAAGCAATCGTGTCAGGGTCACATCACACTGGTGAAACATGCCAAGAGTGTGAACACAACTTCATCCATGTTTATGACAGATTATAGAAAGTCAATTCAAAATTCTAACTATCTGCATGAAAATACAACTAATTATGTTCCAACAATTTTAACTTCTTCCTATTCTTATTAACATAAATAAACAGATGATTCCACAGATAAAATAATGGTCCATACCTCATTATGAGAATGCTGACCAATTCCCCAGACTTAATCCCAACTGAGAACCTGTGGGACCACCTTAATGACCATGTTTGCTCTATGGAACCTTTCTCACACCTCCTTCCTGCTGGATGCTTTATAGTCAACATGACTTTAGATATATGCAATTATAGATCAGGACCTTACTGAGTCACGTCGCACATGTGGCTACTCTGTATATTAGGTGGTCACAATTATGAGTGTGTTCGAAACCCTAGATTGCTAAATACCAACCCCAGTGAGGTATTTTTAAAATGTTAATTGTATATTGTATGTAGAATGAGTAAGCAACCAATGTTGCTTTTTTGGGAAGGCAATCCCAACATTCGGTGCAGGATAAATTTTCTTTCAAAAAAAAAAAAATAGAGGATGAAAAAAAATGGAGATGTGATTGTATAGTGGTTAAGGTACTGGGCTAGATATCAGAATGTCGCAGATTCAACCACCAAATTCCCACTTTTGACAGTGAGCAACCCTTCATTGCTCAAAAATGGATTCCTTTGCTATTGCAGGTTGCTTTGGATAAAGGTGCCTGCTAAATTCTAATATTGAAATTGTAAAAAAGGTAATAAATTATTATCAATGTTTAATTTTATAATTAAACTATTTGACCATTTTCAGTACATGCAGAGAGATATTAGTGGACATGCCATTGGTATGGACACAAACACACATACACATATATGCTTGCTAGAATAGAACTGTGGGTTAGTCATTGACTTACAACCCAGAGTCCTAGGTTCAAGTCAGTTATATTATTTATAAATCATAACAGGAGCATGAAGACTGGATCATGTAGCAATGAAAGAAACTCATGTAGTCCAGATTTACGTATGAAGTCAGCTGACTACCTGAATATTTTGAACCTCCAGAATGTTTACATCGATGGATTTTTTCTTCTCTAATGCCACGGGCATAGTCAAAAAATGACAATGCCAAGACTCAAATGGCTCAAATCGTAAAATATATGAGACATCATGATCACACATGGATTGACCTGATCACCTGAACCACTATGCTACTTTGGGATATGCCGAAGAAGACCATTCCATCTTGATCTTTGACCTTTTTTGGCCAGGCAGTGTATAAAGGTTTTTCTCTTCCAGAAAAATTTTCATGAGAATAAAAGATTGTAAGAAGTATAAGCTCGAATTACACTGTAATTGAACAAAGCAGCAGTGTTTTATCTGAATAGTTAAAATTAAACAAGTGGGGATTTAAAGCAAGAGTGACCTGTTAAACGTTCTGACCCCAACCTTATAAAGAGGCTGTGAATAGACAGGAAATCCAGCTGAGTCCAAAAGCTTCAGCAAAAGAAATTCAGAACCATGGTCAGCAGCCAACAGCTTTTGTACACCGAAAGTGGAGCCCAGCTCACAGGAACGAAAGTATATTCTAGCTCTAGCTTGCACATCAGTGAGTAACAAAAACGGTATATTCATAAGAGGATTCGATGAGGCTTATACACCTTACAGTCATTCTTTCATCTTCAGGAATTCTTTAAGCCGCTGAAGATTATAGCAGCCCTAAAGTCAATGCCATTAAACTGTGTACAAGAAGAGGAAAAAAAACTTAATGGTGTCAGACTGTTACAAGGTTTCACACATGCTTGTACTCACACCATGGCGTAATCAAGCGTAACCAATCCTCCAATAGATTACAACTCTGAGTTACTTATTAAAGGTAATAAAATACTTATAATAAAGGTGACTGTGTCAAAACTCATTCTTATCTCGTCTTTGTTGAAGAACGTAGATCACCTGACTTTGAGAACATACAAAACATACTGAACATCTAGTTTACTAAAAATTCATCTTTCAGAATTCTCCTCCAAAGAACAGTCAGACTGAGAAAGTGTGATATCACATTTACCTCACTGCCCCTATCCCCCCCCAACTCTCATTCCATTCCCTCCCCTCCTGGTCTGTCCATGTACCAAAACTACATTATTTTACAGTTACATTATTTTTAGTGGAGTGAAGTCCATGCATCTCATAAAGAAGTCCAGTTAAGGGTGAAATGACACCAAATAGGTGCAAAATTACCCACCCTATAATAACTTATCAACAGAGGTTTTTGGGAAACTTCTGATTCATTATGTTTTTGTCTATATGTCACATCACAGGACAAGAACAAATACCACATTAACCATTTCGTCACATTTAAGGTGAGGAATCTATAATAATAGTTATAATAGTAATTATAATGATGATAAGAAATGATCTGCTATCTTGGTAATATTGTTAGTTTGCTCTTGCCCAGTTTGAATAAAAGGTTTTGAGCACCCACAAAACTCACGCCAAAGCCTTGTTTAAAAATGTTTCAGAAAAAGCTTTCATTGTTGTAATATTTGTGTTTCTAGAGTATTTTTGAAACAGCCTTTCTCCAAAGCAATGTTTTTTTGGTTTAAAGTTATAGCCATGCGATCCGAAAAGATCCGCATTGTCCCCAGACGGTCAATCACTGCCGCTAGGAAGAAGCTGACGTGAACAAGAAAATAAAAAATGTAAGTTAGTTGAGTGTGTACCGAGGGCAGATTCGAACTACTGCTGCCGGTAACATAGGCCAATGCTTTAATGCTCTAACCCTGAGCAGATTGAGCCCCTGACACTAACACCCAAGAGTTTAAGGGTTGCATTTAAAGACAAACTAGCAGAAAATGCAAAAACAAAACAGCTATAGGGCTATGCAAAGTCAAACCAATCTCTAATGACAAAGAAATAAAAGTGCCCTGGCTACCTCAGCCTTGCAGTCTTCATACCCGACCAGCCATGCACCGCTTGGGGGTGCGATATATCCCGGATCTTGCACAGCCCTGCAACAAACTAAAGCAATCCAAATGAAACCAAACCCAACAAAGCTGAACGTAACAGAAGTAAGGTAGCCCCAGCAAGTAATTAGCCCTAATTAGGCTAGTGCTAATTAATGCTGTTGTTGCAGGCATTCAGTAACTCCGGCAACTTCTGTGACTTTGGGTTATCTTCAACAGACACCACAGGAAGTTTAATAGCCTTACAAAGTTGTCATAATTGTATTATTGTTTTACTAGTTTTACTAGCACAAGATGGTTTATAAGATGAAGAATGTTTGTTTTATCGTTATTAATATTCATTCTCACCCATCTTTAGATCAAAATCATTCAACCGATTCTTGAGACTTCCCTAGAGGAGGAAAAATTTTGGCCACGCATGACTACCACTGAGTGGAAGTAAAGAATGTCGTGTATGATTAAAAAGCATTAAGAAATGGGACCATTAGCCGAAGCGCTCTTTTCCAAATTTCATTTCACAGATAGAAGAAAGCGAGGGCGAGGCCAGCGGTAGGTAAGCCCTTCTCACAAAATTTAATTAAATTGAAAAAGGCAGTGGTGTGGAACAAATTCTCCAGCCTACAAACAGAAGCAACCTTTGATGAAGAGATGCTAATAAGACACCCATATTTCATCCGCTATGCTAATGCAGCTGTCACGGCAGTTTACGCACTCACAACTACATCCCCAATCGCTTTCAAGGTCTCTAGAGAAATAAAAACACACTTTTCTTTGCTTGCTATCCCATAAGAACTCTTTGCTCACTCCACATTCGCTAATGGACTCCCCTGCTGCCCACGCACTCCATTTCTCTGCTTCATCAGCACCCCACTCCACCCTGTCTATCCACACAATGTTCTAGTGCATTAAGATTCATGAAGTGCTTTTTGTATTTAAAAACGCAACAAGCTGCTTCACAGCATCCGAAAACGATCTTTAACTGTCTTTTCTCAATACTGAAGGATCGATATTTTAGAATGATATAATAATGGTAGTAATAAAGGGGGAAATAAAGCAGACAGCAATCCTGAAATTACCCTGAAGAGCTAGGCTGGGGACAACAATTGCCTTCCTGGCCACTTACGTTAGTACAGCATTGATGATTGAGGCATTAAAAGTCAGTGCAAGGCTCTAAGATGCGTGTTCACTAAGCAATGAGCTAAGTGCCTCATCTAGGGAAGGTTTTTGCTGATACTGGATTAAGCAAGGGGCTTTCAGTCTGTCCCCACTGATTCTATTGCAGCTTGCAAATCAAAAGTTTTGGGATGCAAAAAATCCCTTTCGTTTGTTTCAGCCACACACAATGCAAGCATTTCTATATAAATTATATTATAGATTAACACATTTATTGTGATAGATATTTATTGTAACATATCAAATGTGTGTAGTTAACACTAGGAGGCATTGAGCACACATGAGTGGAGCAGTAAGCAGCTCTTGCTATGCTGCCCCGAGAGCAGTTAGGGGTTAGGGTTGCCATGCTCAAGGGCACATACATCCCAACATTGCTTTAATAAAATCTCGACAAAAAAGTTTTTATGAATAATAATGCATCATTTTCTTTTTATTTGTATGTGAAAAAATCTAAGTAAAATATGAAAAATACTAAAAATACTAACAAAACAATTTGCAAGTTAAATGGTTAAACACAACCTGTTGTGTTTGTGTGGAAGCTCAACCAGGTCAGTGGCTCTCTTGGGATTTTAAATGTAATCAAATATGTTCACAAACATGCGCGATTGTTTAGATCACTTTTAGGTCATCATTAATAGCATCACAAAAGAAAATCAATGTATCTCTTGCAGGTTGAGTGAACTTCCTCAATGTGTCTATGTATTATTAAACAGGGTATTGGAGCACATTCATTGTAATACTTAACCATCTACATTTTATTTACTTCCATAGTGTATCGTCTAAATTATGTAGACATTTGACATCCATGCTGAACCAAGAAAGGCCAAAACCCAACATTTTTTCAAATATAGTTGGAAGCATATTATTATTTTGTAATCCCAAGTCATACAGTTGGAACATTATGGTCTAGTACAAAAGCAGCATGTAGGCAAAGATGAGATTTTTAAGATGTAAAGATGGTCAGCTATAAAAACAATGTGCCACAAATATAGATAGGAAAGGATTTGCATTTTTCCTCTTGTACAGTACATAATATAATGAAACAACGAAACTGGGAGGAAATTCAACGTGCAAAGTCCAAAGGTGCAAGCTTAATCTAAACGTCCGAAATCTTTAATTCCAATCCGATCTTTAATTCTTGAATAGTGGATATAATCACATGGGTATGAGATTATTTTGGCAAACCTTTGACAAACATTTCAATACAGTAACATAAACAATGCAATTTAAAATGTTATGTGTTTAAATGCCTTATGTAACAATGTAATGTAATTATGTAACAGACTCGGTGGCATCAAGGATGGATCCCTACACAGTTTAAATTTGTATTGTGTTCAGATGAATCAACATTCCAAACCTTTTTTGCAACAAAAAAAAAACACACACCATGTGCTCCAGACTAAAGATGAAAAGAGTATCTAGACTGTTATCAGCATTAGAAAACCCATGGAATGCCATGTATGACACTGTGTTGGTGCCCTTGGTAAAGGTCGTGAACACTTCTGTGATGCAGCATTGATACAGAAAAGTACATTGGGATCTTAGAGCAACATTTGCTGCTCTCAAGATGTCATGTTTTCCAGGGCTGGCCTCCTAGCTGCATGTCTTGAAATGTGTTTGCATAAAGAATAACAATTAATAAAGGCTTAAACACTAAATCCCAACATGCCATTGCTCCAAAAACGTCTTTAAAATGTGATGAACAGAAATGGTAACATTATAAAGTGCATTACAAAACATTTCAGGTTCATACTGTCTGCAATAAAAGTAAAACTGCTGGGATTTGAAACTGGATCCTCATATAGGTGGGCACATCTGTTAGCTTGTAATCTCTCGTGTTTTTTGATTTATTTTAACCCTAGAACATTAACGCCAGGTGATTTTTACCCACACAATTATTTTCATGTAAATGTTTTAAATTACTACTAGTAATAATAATGGATTTTTAGGAGCACTTTTTGTGACACACAAGGACACCTTACAAGTAAAACAATAGAACAGTAACATTAATAAATAGTAGACTAATCAAAAAACGAAATGAAATAGCAAAGAGATAAAAAATATTTTAAATGTGTTGCTGCTGACTGAGTTACGTGGGACTTTGGGGAGCTTCAGGATGTCATTGTTGTCATTAATGGTTTGGTTGATTCCCTCCTCACATCTATGTTTTATTAATGTTAGTGTTTGTGTGTTTAAATCAGGCGCTTTATATTTGGGTAAAAGATACCCAACATTAGTGATTGGGTTACTAATTTAAATGTCAGTGTTTCCGGGTTAAACCCTAAAGTTTTGGGGGAAGCCTCTATTACAGACAAGCACTTCCGCTATGCATGAATGGTGTCATTATGGAGGCTGCCATCTGCTCCGACTACCAAGCATTCAGCTGTATGATCTGAACATTACACTCATTACACTAAACTCATGCCATGTGGCATTTAACAACTGCCAAATCAAATTCCCTGTAATTAATATTTTGCATAGTCGATAAAACAGAGATTTTTTATTTAAGTCTGACCGGATCTGAACAAGCGCAGAAATGGGGTCGTGCACCACACACACTTCTACAATGTAGTGTATGAGAAGGCAGCTACAACCATTGCCTGCTTCAGTGACAATGTAAGAATCTAGATCCAGAGGGATGTCACCAGAATGGAATAGAACAGAAACTGATTTTTTGGTCATGTACAGTATAACAGCCCTCGTATGGTACCCCTGGAGTAAAGGGTCAAGGGATCTCTCTCTAGGACCCAACAATGGTTGTGATGCAGGGCCTGTCTTTACAGGCTGGCTTTTGTGCACAGATATATCGTCATGCTAAAACATAAAAGGACGTTCATCAAACTTGTGCCATATAGTGTGAAGCATCTGACTTGTTTTATACAAGGGTTCTTCAAAAAAGTTTGATTTCCACTTTCAAACTTTTCCCCCAAAAATTTTATTAACATTTTGTTGTGTTAGAAAGCTGCCCACATCATTAGAGACAGCAGGTCAAATTTGATTTGGCCTTGTGGTTAGATAACTGGGCTTGTGATCAGAAGGTTGCCGGTTCAATTCCAGAGAGTTGACTAATCACAACTGAAGTGACTTTAAGTAAAGCACCCAACACCTAACTGCTCCCATTGTGCCATGGATAGCATGGCCCATCGCACCAGACACGTGCTCACTGCTGCCCCTAGTGTGTGTTCATATATGCGCTTGACAGCATGGATTAGATTAAATGTGGAAGTTTCTAAGTGTGTAAAAAGCATTAATGTTGTTATATTCGACCAATAACACCAAAACTGTCACTTTTTAGAGACATTAAAAATTGACTAAAATTATGGAAATTTCTGTTGCCGTGCTGAAATCATGAAACTTTGTTCCAATACAAAAAACCACTCTAACATACCGCAAATTGAAAATGAATCAAATTTGCTCTAAACATAATATATAGGTTTATATACACAATATATAAAAGCATCATTTTTTGTTTGTTAAATCACATCAAT
>JAOUQU010000034.1:5313434-5330591 GCA_028566735.1 Ammoglanis amapaensis | reverse complement strand
TAAATTCTAATGTCTTATTCAACGCACAATAAGAAACAATCATGACAAATGTGTAAAGATGCAATACAGCCATACAATGAGAGGATGTCTGGGCTTGATTCTTAGATTCTTAGAGTTTGCATGTTCTTCTCATATCTGTTACTGTTTACTTTAAGTGTTCTAGTTACCTTACACAATCTAAATTTGCAGTGATAATAAATAATATTATAATAAGAGATAATAAAAAGCCCTGAATGTGAATGAAGCTTTTTCTTTGTTCATTTTAATACCTTTATTTACAATTTATAAAAATGTATAAAACACATTACATTTTAGAACGTGGTTAATTTAGAACGTGGTGATCTTAATTTCCATCACTTAATTCAGTATTAGGATTCCACCTGGCTGAAGAATGAGGTTTAAATTCATCCTTCTCAAACCCAGTTCTCTAACCACCAGACACACCGCTACCTCAATATACTGTATGCTATTATACAAATATATCATTTTTCTTTACTATCAATATCTGTTTTGTATGTTGTATGTGTATTTCACAGTTGTTTCTTTACTGCTGTGGCTGTCATCCTGCGCCTGATCAAATTCATGAAAAATAAATGTGGTATATTCCTCACAAAACATTGATGTCATTAATAGAATGAAAGGTTTAAGAAAAGCAGAAGCAAAGTGTGGAAGTGTGAGGCTGAGAGAGTGTGTGTAGAGGGGGTGAATAATTAGGAATGAGTTTTGTGCACTCAGCCTCTTTTTATGCTCATTTGGTCTCTCCAATTAGCTAAACACCTGCCAGGAACTGCAGATAAAATCCCCCCCCCCCTCACACACACACACACACACAGACACACACACTAATAAACACAGACACACATAAGAACGAGCCAGAATGATCACATGAGGCAGCCTCTTATGCAGCAACAAAAGCATGTAACAAGTTCACGTTATTTCTGACTAGGCTGGGGTGTAAAGAGAGTGTGTGTGGTGTGATCACTAATTACAATCAAGTTTTCATGCTTAGACGCTGGGTTCAATTGCAGTGCTTTGTTGTGAGCACGGGCACTGTGATGATGTGAGAGTGTACATTCACAGGGGTTTGTCTGTAGTTTCCAATAAAATAGAAGTTAAATTGAACTCATTATTCATTGTATACGTTATAGATTTTAATAATTTATTAACAAAAGGATTAAGTACATTAAATAAGCATTATTAAATATTTTTTTCATTGAATAACATTTCTTACAAAAAAATATTATGATTCTCACTATTTTTTGTTGTGGTTGTTATTCTTTTCTGACTGGGTGTGTGAGTACTGGACCCTTTTTTGGTGATATATATATATATATGTCAATGTGTGTTTCCATACTCATTTGAATATGGAAAAACACACACACACACACACACACACACACACACACACACACACACACGCACAAATCTACTGTAACTAATGTGTGCCATATGTGGTTTGGTGATGAGAAATATTGGTGGAAATTTTGCTTGGATAATAGATGGTACTTGGTCTATAAGGTTCCTATAATTCCTGTACACAATTAATAAATAATCATTTATCAATTACAACTATTGATTAGAATAGTTTAAATATATTACTTTTAAATCATGGTGGTTCCACTGGTTTAATTTTTTTAAATAAATTATTTGAAATGAATATTTTGGCATAATTAGAAACAGGTTTTTGAAAACATTTCAGATGTTTCAAAGGAAACATTTCAGATGTTTCAAAGGAAACATCTGTGGCAATCTGGCAACCCTGTGATGGTTGTAGTACTGTTTGAATTTATCTTAAAACGTTGTCTACATTTATTTTACTTTGTAGCTCGTTACAAGCACATTAGAAGGGTAACTAACTAAAAAAGGCATCCATAAAATGGTGTATTGCGTTTTCATGTTTCTCACATTTGCAAAATCACTCCCTGCTCCAGCACCATGATGTTAAAGTAAAACACACACTCCCTTAGTCCACCTCGAGAGAAAAGTGAAGTATAATGGATGGATAATGAATGAGAAGATGAAATGATTAGAGGACAGAAGACGGGCAAAGAGGGAGAGATTTCCAACACGAAAGCGAGACTTTATATAGCGACCAATTATTCACACTGGTCATTAGAGAATGGTATCAGTTTTCTTCATTTACTGAAAGGAGTGAACGAGTGTGAGCAGGGGGAGGTGAGGAGGGTAATCGTTAGGAAGAGATTGTTTTCATGCTGTTTGTAATGAGCGACAAAGAGGGATAGAAAGCATGCTGAGATAGTAATGGAAAGAGTAGATGGATTGACAGACGGACGAAGGGATGGATGGATGGATGACAATAATGAAAACCCATTACCGCTGTTGTCCAGTAGGGTCCGAGGATATGACAATGGTAACTCAGCAGATTGCTGGTTCCAACCCAAACTGGTTGAAGCTACTGTTGGGCCCCTGGGAAAGGCTCTCAAGCATTAATTGCACAAATTGTTTCCAATTTGCAGCTGTTACAGGGTACACACACATGCATGCACACACACACACTCACACGACAATATCAGTACCTCCAATTAACTACATTTATTTGGGCCACCTGAGAAAACCAAACTATGCTGAGAAAACCCACACATACCTAGGGAGAACATGCAAACTCCACACGGATAGCACTCGGTTGCCTTACCTGGGAATCAAACCCAGTACTTTTTGCAACAGAGGCAACAGTACTAACTTATAAGCCGCTGTGCCACCCTAATAATAATAATAATAATAATAATAATAATAATAATAATAATAACAATAAATCAATAAAATATTAACATTTATTAAACAGTAAGACTTTTTATTAAAAAAATTATTAAATATTTTTTAACTGTTCAGAGCAATGATGAGGACCTAAACGGTTATTATGTTTTTAAATGTTCAGTAATAATATACTTGACCTATATGAAGGAATAAATAAATTTCTGTTTGCTTTACTTCAGTCTAGTAATATATTCATGGCTGGCACAACGGCTTAGTGGTTGTATTGTCAACTTACAGCAAGAAAACCTGGATTTGATTCCCAGGTCGCCTCGGTGGCTTTCTGTGTGGAGTTTGCATGTTCTGCGTGGGTTTTCTCCGGGTACACCTACCACAGTGCAAAGACATGTAGTCAAGTTAATTGGAGAAGTGAAATTGTCCAGTGTGTGCATGTGTGTTTGTCTCTGTACTCTACAACAGACTGGCAACCTGTTCAGGTGTTTAATGTCGTCTCTTAGCATGTGTCCCAGATAATGGATGGCTGTTTCGTTATTGCAACTGTAACACTCTTACAGTGTTACAATGGATTTACTGATTTTACTGTGACTGCCGACACATTTAAATTACATAACATACCTTCTGACATCACAAATCAGTCCCAGGATCCCAACACTAATACAGATGACATCTTATGTTCATTCATAATGTATGTTTTCTTGGTGTAAGCAACATGGTATTCCTCTTTAATCATATTGTTGTGTGTACTATTACATCTAAATACATTCAAGCAAACCATAAACTCATAAAATGACAGTTTGAATGGATGCATTAAAAAAAGATAGATTAATCATAAATCTTGGGTGTATAGATAATGGTTGACTGGCTGGATGTATGGATGGATGAAAAGACAGGCTGTACTGAGACATCCATGCTTAAAATTCACGCGTTTCAGCTACAGCTATTGTTTTTTATCCCATAAACAGAATGTGACAACCAAAGGCACAGCATGATGAGTATCTTCTACTAATACCAAGCACATTCCCACCACAACACTGGTGCACAATATAAGAACACTGCCATCACCATGTTAACTTTGTATTCTAATTTTTGCAAAACAATAGTTTGACAGCCATCCCTCTGTGCTTTTATTTTCATCATTTTTTTTCTTGGTCTTGAATGAATTTGTGTATGCAAATGAACAAACCTAGTTTGCAACCAATGGCCCATATTTGTAGGAGTATTTTGTGTTATTACTAAGTAATATCAAATTTCATGTATTTGTAAAAATATATATTTTGGTACTGCATACATAATACATATATAACAAAATCGTCTTATTTCATAATAGAATAAGATATCCAATACAAATTAAAAATAAAACTGCAGTCAAATGAATGTTCCTTTGTATAAAAGGGCACAAATTACTGAACAAATAGTTTAATCTTGTCACTTGATACTTTCTCAGTTGGGTTGTTGTTATTGCCCAGAACATCACATAGGGATCTATTTCAATATCACTTGCTTTTTGTAATGGGGTATACAACAAGCATATTGCCAGGTGTTCTAATACTTTTGGCCCTTTGTAATGCATATAGGATTAATAATTTATTGTTCATATGTATATCTTAATAATGTGTTGTGCTATATGGGTCTAAACGAATAAATGAACAGATCCATGGATACGTAAAGGTATGGCTATATGAATAAATGGCTTTACTTTACTAAAGATAATAAAGTCCATGAATACAGAAATGTGTTGTACAGGTACAATAATGGAAGCCTACCTGCTTTTTTCATGCATTATGCAGTGATTCTCTGTCAGAGAGACACTATAAGGTTTGTTAGACACTATATTTAAATTCATTAATATGGACATCCTTGTTTAAGGAAGGGTGGTTGAAACTTAGTCATCGGTCGAGGTACTCTTGGGGTTGGTCCCAAGCCCAGATAAAACTAGAGGGCCGAATATTGTTCAGATACATTCCAAAGTAATTAGCAGTGTTCTAGTGTTGATTGTCCACAAACATAAATATTTAAAATAGTTCATTCAAATCAAAGTTTCATTTTTCTTTATTTTATATATTTTATAAGATTGAGATTTGGAAAGTTCCCTGGCCATGGATCTAAACAGTATTGACACAAGCTTGACTGTCTTGGACGCCATGAAGCCTGTTCTACTGCAAACCACGGTTCTTGATGGTTCAATAAATGGTTGATCAGGATGCAATCTAATAAGCAACAATGTCCTTGTCTGTGAAACCATTTGGATGTAATGCAATGATGACTGCACGTGTATCCTTGAAGGTAACCATGGTTAACAGCAGAAAAATTAAATGCACATTTGCCCTTTTAAAGCATCCGGTCTGCTCTGCAAATCAGCATGACAGTGAATGACGGTGATATGAGTTATTTTGTCATCACTAAGCTTTTCTGCTGAGCAAACAAGTTCGTTAGAAGACCAATATTTTAGATAACACAGTAAAATTTGTAAAAACTAAAAATTCTGCCATTCTAAAAACATTTAGCCATGATTGTGTGTGTGGTCATTTGGCCAGGAGTGTGGAGAATAAGATTGGATAGAATTGGGTGCGGGCAAATATAGATATATCAATGGATGGATGGATGAGTTGTAAAGAAGAGAGATAGTAGGGTTGATAATGGATGGATGGCAGATTGATGGCTGAAAGATGGATCGATGACTGATGGATGATTAGACAGATAAGTGGTTGATCATACCGCTAGTGAGCGGAACAAAATGCACTCATTTAAAACCTATCTATAATTAAATATCTATCTCCTTTTAACGTAGCAGATGAAAGCCGGTGTGAGTGCTCTTTAGGAACGAGCAAGATGGTTATGTGAGAGCCCATCACAATTCTTCATAGAGCAATCACATCCAGAGGAGATGCTGCTTTTACATTGCTTTGCTACACTCACCCATCTATGCAATCAAACACTATGATTATGCATATTTGAATCAATCCTGCAGCCTTCTATGGTCGTGTGTTTACATCAACATGGGCAATTAACAAACCGCAAAGAGACAGGCTTAATTATGAAACATAGATTGGGATTAACGGAAACACAGTGCATTAAAAATTTTAATTAGAAGTATTTATTATTTATTTTGTGAACACCAGTGACAGGCCGTCTAGGGAGTACGCGCAATGCAGAGCCTGCTCCCTTTCTCCGCATCGCGTAAGGTGAAATTGTGAAGAAAGAAAAGTGAAGACATAAAATGTGTAGTTTTGGCTCATCTTCTTCTCTGCTGGTTCATCTCTACAGCATGTCACCTCGGGGAACAATTAACTCACTTTTAGTGCCTATCAACAGAACCCTTTCCTTCTCTCTCTCTCTTCCTCTTTTGGCTTGGCCCACATCCATCCCACCTGAAATCATTCCTCTCTCTCATCGCTGTCTTGGCCTTCCTCTCTCACTCATTAGCGCTAACCTAAATCACTTCATGTGCACTCTGCTTTGGGCCTTCGACTTGGATTATTAATCGTAGCAGGCCAGAACATTCTGAAGATCCACGTCTTATCATAGAACTGCGTAGAAGGCCTCTTGCTTTTATAATCAGGTGAACGACAATGTTTAATTGATGGTCATATTTTAAGGGCCAGACTGTGTGCTGACTATGCTTCCCAGCATATTGGACACAGGAGAGGACAAAATAGACAATGAGGAGTCGCTATGATGGACCCACATGCTCAGGGGTAATGAAGTGAGCAATGGCTCGAACAAATCCACAGTGCCGGAAAACGGCGTCCTCGTGAGAGTGACTTCACAAAAAAAATTTTAAAGGACAAGCCACACACACTTGGCATTTGGGAAGATTATAGAGATGCTTTTAGAGAACAACGCTGTACAGTCTGACTAGCTGGTTCTCTCTGTCATGTCAGCTGAGAGAATGGTAATAACGACAGTGGATTAATTAGGAAGCATTTAAAGATGAGTATGACATTTTTGTGTAAAATAAAATGCCAATTCCGAAAAAAATAAATAGCACACAGTGCCGGTTCTGAGTAGTGTAATGAGGTGGGCCACGTCTCTCTTGCAGTATGATTTAGTTTGGTTGAGCCACTGAGCACACAACTCTTGACATGTGGATAATTCCAGACTTGCTACCCAATAAAAACCTTTGAGATGAATTAGTTTTCATGAATTAAATTCAAGCCAAAGCATCTTTATTGTCAAAGATCCAAGATTTTAACACAACCGCTAGTTATGGTACAGACCTGTCTTGTTCTTAGCCATTTAAATGGACACTGGTCAACAACTTAAAGAATGCTTTATCATGCGAAGTGGGGTAGATTCTTTATTTCCAAGACATGTAAAGTAAAACTTGACTGTTCTCTGAGGAGAGAACAAAACAGGACACGAAATTCCAGATTAATCAAATGCTTTTATCTGGAATGCAAATACTTTTTATCAGACTTAGGAATTATTTCTCCAAATTGAACCCAATATGTGCAGTAAAAAACAAATTTACACTCACTAGTCATCACAAACTATGAGGCAGCTGTGAGCAAACATGTCTGGGATGGTGGGCACCCCTATCCACGACACCTTGGCAGCAGTAAAGGGTTTGGTGGCATAAACACTGGCAAGAATAGACACAGGGGCAAACGTGCACATAGAGAGACCACCAAGCAGATGTCATTACAACAGTCAAGCAAATTTAATAAAATAACAACAGAACAAAAATTATTATCCACAAACCGCAGTCACCCGTTCACCAGGTGGTGACCGCCATTGCTAGCTACGTGCTAACCACTAGCTGCATGCTAGCAGCAAAAAAACACAGCATGAAGGTCGTCCAGAGTCGGACCAACCTCTCAATAACAGTAAGAGTGCCGAGACTACCTGTACCAACCAACCTCAATATACTATACCAACCTTGTGCCAACCAGGCACACCCAAACTGTCCCTAAAACATAGTGGTGGATGTACAGTGCCTAACGCAAAACAAACAAAAGGTTGTCGAGCATATTTGGCAGGCTTTGTGTTGCTTTGTAAAACCGGCAAGCCTCCTACCACAGTTTAAACCTAGCCATATTGTTACGTGATTGATACATTTGTCTTGGCCTTTAATAGATTTAAAAATAATAAGAAATAATGAAACAGCGGTGATTGTCAGTTATCCTCTTTCACAAGGATCCAGGGTCCAAATTTTCAGTAATGCTACTGACTTGTCAGGCATTTATACACAGACATTTGAAACCGGCTGAATGAGCCTCAAGAATTGGATACTGTCTTGTCTGTGTTATTGCCAGAATTAAAGAAATAGTACAATCTTTATAATTTTGCAGTAGTATCTAGGCGTACAGTCTGCGTGGTAAAATGACCAAGTTTTCAATTCTTGTTAAATTGAAAATACTTTTTTGTTCTTTTTATGGAAGTGGAATTGATTTTCAGCTTCAATTTTATATAAATTAAACCAATCAAGATGTAACTACAGACTACCAGAAATGTGAGGCGATTGTCATTAATATCTTCTTTTTTGATAGGTATTTAGAAATGACAAACTAGCACACTAACACTGGGATTCCTGCACTGAAATCCCAGTGGTGTTATTGACTGGTTGGGCAACTACAGACTTTATTGACTGAAAAGAAGGTATGGCCAAGACTCCTTGTCTTATGTGTGTTTCTGCATTGCTTCCATTAAGTTCTAGGAAAGTGGATATAATGGTGGTATGACATGAACATGGAATGTGAGAACTGTACACTATACATGTTGAAAATAAAAAGTTGTTTATTCTCTTAGTACTTTTTATATCTGCCACAAATAAAAAACTGTGATTGGTTTTAGAAATATTAGTTAATTTCTCTAATTGGACGCCTACAAACATTCAATGTGAAGCAGAGGCATTTCCTACTAGTACATTTATAGAGAACTAGAACTATTACGTTAATATTAAACTTGCTAGAGGAATTTTGGCTTGCTTGAAACTTCAAGCTGATCTATATGTTTATGTCTATCTATAGGGATACATTTGTTGAACATGTGCAGTCTACAATATTCACTATAGCATGTGAAGAATTTGGTCTGGGCTTCTCTTGCAAAAATAACCAATAACTACTCAGGAAATTGTGTCCTATTCATCAGAAAAAAGATGTATTTTCTATGGGATTAAAGTTTGTAGAAAGTGCAGGCTACACAATTTGAGGTACCTCAGTCTCCAGATGTTCCCTAATAATGAGACCACGATGTGCTTTAGCAATGTTGTTCAGGACTGTGCTGGTCATGCAGAGACAAAATGCCTGGCTTAATGATGTTATTCAAGTAGTATGGGCTTGCCGCTGTTCCATACAAGACAAACCTGCCGTACACCTGTAGCACCAATACCACCACTAAAGGTTTGTCTGGTGACAACAGATGCACAGCGATTTCCTTGATGTCCCCAACATTGTTAACGGACATCATTTCTGCTCAGCGTGAATTGACTTTCATCGATAAACAGCACCCACTGACCCACTGGTCCCTCGTCTAGTGTAAATGCTATAGTTGATGCCTGTGTCTGGTGGTGTGGTCAGGTACCCTTGCACCATTACCTCTAGCACACAGACCACATTGCTGTAACGTGTTTTGAATGGCTTGGGTGCCTCTCACTTGGTTTAAATATGCCTGGAGTTGTGTGGCTTTCATTATCCAGTTCCCCAGGGTACTGTTCACATTGATGCGGTCATCACTGTTGGATGTGGCCTAATGAATGTCTACTTCTATTCTTTTCTGTGACTCCTCCAGTCTTCCTTGTAACTCTGTTTAAATCTGCTGATGACATTGTGACACTAAGCTCAGTGGCTACTTTAAATGTCCTGTTTGAAGACTGACAATAGTGAGGTACTGTTCATCAATGGTTAGGTGTCGTCTTGGACTCATGATGTCAAAATGAGAACAACAAGATGAGAAATGCGTTTAAATATCAAGTCTAATTGAACCATGACAAATACTTGTTGATTCGTGGATTAAACACCAGTTGTGAATTTTGTAGTTATGCTTCTGATTAGAAAACAGCAATTGTGCAAAAATTATAATGAAATATTCAACAGTTGGAAATGTGCATTCTACAGTTTAGAAAAGATCATCTGTAAACATGAGACTGCATTTTAGGTTCCTCTTGAAATTTAATCTGAAAGCCAAATATAATAATGCTTTGTGAGAAGTGTATATACCATATTTATACCTTGACAGATGTTGGCTTTGCAGTCGTTGTTCACAACAATGTAAATGGTCCTTTTTTAGCTTTGAGAAATCAATGTCCATTTCCCAAAACAATCCGAAATGTGAACCCTGCACACTGTCATCCGAGATGATACCAAACCCAATAAAACTTGATATTTCTCTATAATATTAATGTATGGTTATCTTGTGTGAGTGTGTGTGAGTTTTTTTTCCTGTTTACTGTCACTGGTCAATTCTTAGAATTACTCCAAAGCAAACATGGCTGTATTTACCACTGACAGCTTCTCATTCAATGTTGTCAAACTTGAAAGTGACAGAATGGAGTATTTATTCTTGTTCTCTGTGTGACATTTAGACAACAAAGATTTGGTTAGATATGTAATGCCTCAAAAGCATCTTCAAAACCTTTTTCAAACTGCTATGTTAGGGTGGGAGATTTTAATAGTGTGTTTTAAATTTTGCAGCTAATTTTTGCCTGAAATAGGAACCTTATTTATGAGATTCAAGCACTTCACATTGATTGGTGTCACAGTTCCCTTTATCTCCCAAGCTGAACCGGAATCTATTTCCCATGATGCCGCTACCATTTTGTTCAATTTATAATCAATAATTTTGAATTGACTAATAACATTACTAAGCATTACTTATCTTGTTTAGATTGATATCCGTGTATGAAATTTGCCTCTAATTTCCCATTATTCCTGATTTACAAGCTGTGGCCTTTTAAAAAAAATTGTCATTATTTATAAATAATGACAATTTCATTAAATTTTATTTAATAAAATTTTATTTTAAATTTTATTTTCTGTTAAACTTATCTCTGTACCCTTGGGTTCTGTTTTTCTCTTTGCACATTCAATCTTACCTATAAGAATATAATCATTTTTAGAATTAATCATTATAGGAATATTATAATGATAATATAATGATATAATATTATGGGAATTATAATAAAGTTGGTCCATGTAACTCTAGAAAACTCCAGAAAACAAATTTAAATAGAGAAATATCCAATTATTATAGCAATTTAGTTTAATTTAGCAAATAAACATTCTAAAGCTTGACAATGATTGACCATTTTCTTTCTGCACAGCAAGCTCCACGAGGAGTCACCAATAATATATTATCTGCCATAAGTCAGACATGACCAGCTGGGTGTGTAGATTCATCAGCAGAAGTGTGGCCTGGTTTAATCGACTACAACATCACCCCAATATACAGCAACAAGTATTTAAATAGCAAAGACTAAAATTAAACCAGAACCAATAAGAACCATGACCAAGACTACGATAATATAAAAACTTCCACAAATTTCATAAAAGAATGCTTGTTAAAGGCACTTACACAACTTTACACAACTTCTTGGAACACAGTGTACGTTCCCAGCCTTTTATAGATATGTTAATCCGAAGTAACATATTTTATGTATATAGTCTAAGCATGCAAGGGGTAAGAACCCTACTCAAGGGTCCAACTACAGTAGTTGTAGTTTTGATTACAACTTCAGTGATCTAATTACTAGGTTTTGACTTGCTTTGGTTTGTACACTTATACAAGCAAAAAAGCAAACGTGTTTAACAGCAGTTACACATTTTTCCATAGTGTGTAATGCAAATTTGCTCTAGAGTAATCCAGATCAGGGTACATTGAACTAAAGATCAAGACTAGTCACAAGAACAAAACCCCAGTTCTAAAAAACAACAACAATGGGGAACAAAGTTTAGTTAGTGCATGGCACAACTTCAGAATCATTTCACTTGCTTACATCATATATGAAGTAGGTGTTATTCATCAAAAGTTTCTTCGGGGGCCCTTAAATGAATTGTTAAAACGAGCACTCGTTAGAAAATTACCACAAATGTGTTTTTCCATCAATATGGGAAAACAAGTGACACATCCTGCGGTGTTCAGGACCGTGAAGTGAAACTAAAAGCCATAGAGCATGGTGTTACAATAGCTTCAGGTTATCCTTCAAATCTGTAAGTAACCAAGCAAGCAATAAGCAAATGAGCACTGAATTGCATCATTTTGTGATTCAAATAAAAGAAAAAATGGTAAAACTATCAAATCAGAGCTAAAAATCTATAAAGTTGGTGACAGCTAATTTATTGTACTGTACTTCAAAAATATTTAAGCCCTTTATGAACCGGTTTCATATCTTTCATATATACATTAGCTCTTCTCAAGAGATGGAAACAATGAGTTATGTACCTCAGACTACCTCACACTACATAGTACTCATTTATTCATTTCCACTGTTCACTTTTCTCTGGTCAGGATGCCAATCTGCTGTAAGACATTACTTTTACACAATAACTCACATAACCCACAAATCAGGTGATTTTTCTTTGTGTTTTGGGGAGTTCAAATGAAAAGAACAAGAAACAAAAAGAAAACTTCACACACATCGTTAAAGTAAGCAAAACTGAGTGCTCGGTTTGAACTCATAGGGTTCCCAGGACTGTTGTTGCTTTTTAGAAAGAAAGAAAAATAATCTTGTAAAACCATTTATAGTGTTTCAGAGAACAAATGTATCAGCTATAGCTGAACTGGAGATACAAAACTCACGATCCATGACAATCTAATCTTCATTATAACTGTGACCTGTTAGCTATCGTGTCTTTCATTAATGTAACTAATAAGTGTTACTGTTTAATGTCTATTTTAGACTTGTCTAATGGTTGTTTAAATTGTATAATTATATCAAGGTTAACATTAATTTGAAGCATAGTTAAAGTAGTGAATAAAAATATCACATAATTTTAACTTTTGCCCGTTGTCTTGTATGTTTTTGGTATACTTGCACATCAAAACTTTAAGAAATGCAATCTCCTCTTAACTGTATAATCCGAATGACAATAAAGCTGGCTGACTTGATGGTAAAATAAATTAAAATGTTGCAACTATGCTTTGCAACTAAATACTAGCAATTCTTAGTAATATAATTAAAACTGTTCCTATGTGTCATGTACAGTATATTCTATCAAAATAATCATTTGTGTAAAAAGAAATGTGTTTTTTTTATATTTAGATTTCCTCACATTTGGAAGAACCTCTGAATGTCCTATTTTTATGTAGTATTATTTCGGTAGCATGTTAAAAAAAAAAAAACTTTGACCCAAAGTTGACCCGAATTTGTATAATAACAAGTCATTAAAATTTAAGAGACTCTTTATGTTTCAATCTCATTCATTAAAACGTGGATGCTTTATTGTCGTCAACAAGCATAAACCCTACTGTTCCATCTGTTACAGTATCTGTAAATGTCATTTTAAAGTGCAAAAAGAAAAACACTTCTACGGAACTGAAGAAAGCGAGAGCAGGCAAAGAGCAAAGAACACAAGAGGCAGCGAACATGCAGGGGTACATGCTAAATGGGATGGAGCGAGAAGCATAAAACTGAGTAGGAATAAAAGATGGAGAGAGCTGGGTCGAGTGGGGAAGGAGGAAACCAGCTTTTTATAAACAGGTCTCTATAGTAACCAAGGCATAATTTGCTTGGTGGAAGCAAAAGAGTAAAAGAAAAGCATTTACTGACTCTGCTTGAGCCCTTCACTGTAATTACTGCACATGGATAGAGAAAGAGCGAGAGAGAAAGAGAGAAAGAAAAAAGAGAGAGTAATGGGGATGGATGGATAAAGCATTTAGGTATAGGCTAAAGCATAGAAGGCGATGGATTACACTACCTATTTCTTTCAACTGTAGCTTCACTGTGCTTCATGAAATATGTCGATGGAGACTAGAACTAATGGTGGTGTCAGTATGATAATCTGAAGCTTCTTATTTGGATATGATATGCAGCGGGATGTCATGAGTGAGAGCTACAGCACCATTGAATATAAATAACTAAAGCAAAACAGCAACATTTATTTCATCTATAATCCTAAAATAAAAGATGGATTCCAACAGTGGGGATATTATGCAAAATTACAGCCCCGGCAGAGCACAGGGTGACAGAAACCTCATTACGTTTAGGATTCATTTCCATTCTGTATACAGGAAATATCAGAGAATTCCTTTTTACTCATAAACTGTGTCTGGTCTGATCTATCTAAGCCATTATTATCGACAAACACATTCTGACTGACCTAATAACTCTCGAATAATTGAACTTTTCTGAATGTGTGGATTAACTGCTTTACATTTCAGGCTGGGAAAGCTAGTAAGGCTTGGGCCAATGAGTTAAGTTTGTAACTTTAAAAATCTTATTTCGGCACCACGTTGACAAATTTGACCAAATTCAACCCACTCTGTATAATCAAAGTCATTTAAAGTCATTAGAAGCTAAAGCACTTGTAGTAGATTTAGTCCTTGTCTTGCATAAAGCCTCCTGCTTCACGTCTGCTAAATTTGTAAATATAATAATTATAAAATAAGGATAAGATTTTTTTATTAGCCGCTAATTCAATAACTCACAAATAATTGTAAAAGCAACGTTTTTTAGAGGATTCACCTATTGTTTTAATAAAAAAATTAATCTTCACCATGTTACTCTGTTTAATCAAAATTATTTCAAGTGATTTATTAATGTTTCAATCAAATTAGTTAAAACTGATATTTATATTAGATATTTATATGATACTGAAGGATCAGAAGGTTGCTGGTTTAAGCCCATCTACCATCAAGTTGCCACCGTTGGGCCCCTAAGCAAAGCCTATAAGCCTCAACTGCTCAAAATGGTGCTATGTTGTAGTAGTAAATCACTTCGAATAAAAGCTTCTACTAAATTATAAAAATGTAAATAATTCATTGCATAAACCCTATATTTCCATATTTGTTATATTTGTGAATTTTTCTTCGTTTGAAAGAATTACTCATAAATTGTGTCTGAACTGATTTGTATCCAAACCTATATTATTGATAAATACATTCTGACCTAATAACTAACAAATAATTGGACTTTTCTGAACGCATTGATTAATCATTCATGTTACAGACTGGAAAAGTAAATAAGGCTTGGTCTAATGACTCCGCCAAAGGTCGCTATTTTTTTAATTAAAAACCTTTTGCTGCACCATGTTGAAAAAAATAATATCTAATAATTCATTTAAAGTTATTAAAAGCTAAGAAGCACTTATGTTTCAATCTCATCAAATTGGATATCGTTGTGTTTTCACTTAGTATAAAACCTACTGTTCCCCATCTGTTACACTTGTGAATAGCAAAAGAGCAGACTGAACCATACAGCCATATGTTTACATTTTATTTTTTATTAATGCAGCATGATGACCCAAATCTGACCTTCTCTGTATAATCAAAATCATTACAAGTCAAAGTCTCATTAATTAAAGCTTGAGTATTTTCCCTTCTTCTAGAATGTAAGGTAGCATGTTCTAATCTGTAAATATATGTGATGTTTGGTTCAACACTACCAATAAAAACTTGAATATTTAGATTTTGTATTTTAGTATAAATCATATTGTTCTATATCTGTTACACTTATGAGTTTAAAAAATCAGATAATTACTTTTCTTACTAATCTGTCTAATATCCGGTCTTTATCCATATTAAAACATATTTTAACATATTCTGACTGACCTAATAATTTACAACTCTGCGTACAACCCTAAGTATTTTTATTATTAGTTTTTTTAGTATATAACAAACAATGTAAAATGTTATTAATGTGACTGTATTATGTCCTGGATCACTTGACGTTGGTCGGATGGCTGATGCTGATGAGTGTTGTGGTTGTGTTATCTTGTATATCCTTCCAATCACACGGCTCCTTTTTATTCTGGCTGTGTGCTGGTTTGTGCACACTGGGGTGACACCAAGCGAATAGGCAATGCTGAGATTTCCACTGGGACAAAACTAGGAATATTATGTTTTGTTTATGTTTATTTTGATAAAAAGTAAAAAAGGCAAGTTTGATGATAAGTCTATCATAAATACGGTTATTTTTGTAAAATGTAAGGACATTGATTAATGAACAAATCAGTGGTTTTCATTTTTGATCATCTCCCTGTACCGCTGTCCATTTGTTGTGTCTGACTCTCGATTTGCATAGACATCAGTACACAAATAAAACTTGTCAAGCAAGGACCATCTCGCTCGAGGCATCCACGTTCACCTCCGCACAATAGCACTCCAATGCTTGACATTTCGATATTCGCACACACTTGATACACTCGCTCTGCCAATCTTGTAGCCGCACCGATAAATTGATTGAAGGGAACGTCGGTGCACACGTGTGAGAGGTGCTCGGGCCGGTCGAGAGGCAAGTTAATTGCTGTGCGGGGGAAGGTGTGTACTAACTGCTTGATTACAGTAGTAAAACTTCAACGAGTGTGTATTGCCGCGGGTTCTGCCTCTGCACAGATAACGGGATTAACTGGCCCACAGCATCCCTCATAAAACACGGATGGAAGGAGAGAAACGGTGGAGGGAAAGGGACATAAGTGACACTGATAGGGCTGACGAATTTATGAAGCGAGAGAAAGAGAGAGCGATGGATTTGCAGCAGTAAGTCACAGTTGTCATTTATAGGAGCGCCAAGCCGGGCAAGAGCATCATTCACTTCAGCTGACTGTCTGCTTTTCCACTAAGAGATCAATAAAAGTTTATTGAAAAGGAGCAGAGCTAAACAGGGGATCCGGGCCAGAGCTGCACCTGAACATTAAACAAAAAAGTCCACACTCTGGAACGAATCCTAGAGGAACGCAAGGTGACTGTTCCCTGTTTAGCCCCGTTTCTTAATTAGCCTGGCACCGGTGAGACCGCCTGCACCCAGCTCTTCATTTATATAAATCAAAACTCCTCTCAACTTGCACGTATAACCTCTAAATGAGCAGACAGCTGTACAAACTACTACCAAGCACATTTTTTTATCGACCAACAGTCTCTAAACAGCACCTGAACACAATGTGTAATAAAAATTTGCTCCATGTGCTTTAAACTGGGATACATACAAATGCAAGTTTGCCCAAATCCATCCAAACACTTTATATCTCTTTCTATACAACATATGGACAATTTGTTGGCATCTTATACTTTAAAATATTTGTAATTTATCTAACATTTTAATATCATGTTTTAAACTTTAAGAAGAAACACCATGAAAAGAAACATTCATTCATCACACAAGTTTTAAACGATACACTAAGTCAAGTCAAAAACAGTCATGGACAATTTGCTCTCTTTAATTTGCCATACTTACATGTTTGTGGACTGTGGGAGGAAACAAAAGCGCTTGGTGTAAATCCACGTGGATACGGGGCGAGCATGCAAACTACACACAGAAAGCCAGGAATCGAA
>JAOUQU010000034.1:5283221-5302960 GCA_028566735.1 Ammoglanis amapaensis | reverse complement strand
TACCCAGACCTCTTGCACTGTAACTTGCAGAACTGTGTACATAATTTACAGGTAATGTGCTTGTGTTTTACCCATTTCCGGTCTTATCTGACTCTTGGGTGCTCTGCTAACGATCCCTAGAGTTTCTTGGCAAGTGTTTTTATAGAGTAGCTTGCCAGATATTTTTCTAACTTGTAGCACAATGGGATCTTGTTTATCTCTGGACAATTTTCAAATCTCCGGTCAACATCTGTAATTATTATAGCAGCTTCTGTCAGTGTGTGTATAATTACTTGACATGTGCTTTTTAATTTTACATCTGATGCCTAATGATGAACTGTGGCAGATTAAGTTCTCAGCATGCTCTTTCTGTTGGCAAATTATTGAGTAGCCTTCTTTGCTGTGAGGTGCAATCTGTGTTCTGGTATTTGGAAGAACAAAATCCGGAACTGACCTGAGTAAGCCACACGTTAGTAGTCATGATCTGCTCTCGCTCGTGCTGTTCACACATACAAAGAGAAAAAGTGGGAAGCTAGTAACATTTTGCAAAACTGAGACCTCAATACAAAATAGTGAAATGTCTTGTAGTAGTCATTTTAAAACGGGTTAAATACCCATAATTTGATTCCACTACAGGCATGCATGGACATTTGGGCAGACAGGTTGTGAAATCAAAAAGAATCCATACTCGTTCTACAGTCAGATCCACTAAACCCCAAGAGGCCCAGTACAGAGTATTATCCTTCATGCCTAGATAACATGGCTTGTGTTTTACAATGCAATAAAATACAAAGCAATAGGGACAATCCAATTAGCTGTGATGGTTTAGTGAGCAGTGTAGTGTATGATAAAGTAAATGTATTATTGTTAGAAAGTAGCACTACAGTACTAAAACATAATTGAGACCATCCATAGCTTGTACTCATATATGTTCTTTACTATAATCATGGAAAATTATTGGGCTGTTTTAATTTTTCGTTAGAAAACTTATTAAAGCTACTCCATACAAATGCCCAGGTACTCAGGCAATGCTGTGGTCATATGTTGGCCTACCCACCACGAATATACACAGCAGTGCTTTTTAAGGGGTGAACTAGCCGAAACCATATGATTGATTGGTGGCCCATAAGGGTATTCCTGGCAATGGAATCAGACCTAAGAAATTATAATGCCTGTGACACTCATGATCTATTGTATACTTTAAGATACACGCGGAAATATTATATAATATGAATATAAATGTACACTTTATATGTTTCCTGTTACATTCGAGATGATTAACTTTGTACTCACCACACTGATAAGCTGAGCTAATGAGACCATTAGCTGCACTGTCACCAATTCTGAGCCGTTTGTTGCTGGACGAATCAGCTTGTTGTAGTGTGCCGGATTTAGGAGGTGTTCTACCAATCGCTCTTCTGTGTCAGCTCCTTGACTAGCTGTGGAAAAAAACAAAACTTGCATATTAGGACTTGGAAGACTTATATGGTCTTATTTAAAAATAGCGATTACCAATAAGGGCTTTAAATTCTAGGCGTTTTCATGGTGGTGTACCCCAAAATGAAAAATTACACCAATTGGTTGTTTCCCCCTTTTGTTGCCTTAACAACCCTGTGACTGTGATGCACTTCAGACACTTTTCTATCAGTCCCAGTGACATTCAGCTCCGTCAGCAAGTCTGTTAAATACGAGCCCTTTTGTTGCTGTTTCTTCATCTGACCACTTTTGAGACCATGACCAATTCAGACTTTGTGAGTTGCAGTTTGAGACTTTTGCCATCACAGTCAAGTCCTTGACACATCATTTTATCATTTTTTCTGTATCAGAGACTTCACACGCTGTCTTATACTTACTAGCTGGTGCCATGACGAGGAAACTCTTGTATTCACTTCGTTTGTCATTGTTTACAATGCTATGCCTTGTCGATGCATAAAATAATTCTCCAATTCTCTGGACCTCCAATCCATCTTAGGGTTTTGTTTCGCAAAGCTTCACTGGTGACAATGTGCAACAGTTATCCCACATATTTGTTAATTCACAGTAAAATGGGGTAGAGACCAAACGGTGCTAGTTATGATCATCGTTAAACTTGTATTCCGATGGGTTTAAACCGGAGTTGAATACTTTTTTGCCAAAATTTATAGTACAACTGGGTAAAAAAAAGATATATATCTAAGAACAGACATGTCTTTCGCCAATCTTGGTACCTTACAGTGTGTGAAGATTCCACACACATAATCTGATACCTGCCCCAACCCAGCAGATACAGTGCCCAATTAGTGGCTGCTACAGGCACTTTTAATTATACCTACCAGATGGCGCACAGCTGACCAGTGGCACTATTGAGTTTGGAACCGCAGAGTTCAGAATGCCATTGCTGATGTGCAGTGGAATATACTGCTGCAGCGCTGATTTGCTTATGTTAGATCTATCTTTAAGCTAGTATGTATGTATACAATTTATACATCTCGTCCTCATATTTCCTTTAAAATCAATCGTATTTTTTTTCCAACACTGTTTCCATCCTCCTCCGCTCTCTTTATCTGGTCGGTATGGAGGAGTGATGGCTTTACTCAGCAGATCAATAAAAGCCTTAATCATGCACCGTAAACTAGCTGCTCATGCTGTCATATTCTGCATCCACACCTCCATTTCTGCCAAACAGCAGTTTTGCAGCTGCTCAGCACTGGTATGATGTTGTCTGTGCTCAGCATCCCTACTTTTTTTAAACGTTTTTTATGAAATGAAGAAATTTTATCAGCAAATACATAATGTAGCGTTTAGACAGTGAAAGTCTGCATTTAGGTAGATCAGCAGTTTAATCCTCTTTAGCCCACCAGTCTACACTTGGAACAAAGAGAGTTGGACAGGACAGATGGCAAATCACCAGCTTGCTGCTGCAAAAATTACTCCTACTGTTAGGACGGTGGAATAATCTGCGAAATAAAGTGTCTGGGTCAATTATAGATGTTGTAAACAGCCGGATGCTTGTGGGGAAATGGGGAAGTCTTTGGCGGGCCATGCTCGATGTGCCCCCATAGTGCTAGACTTGCTAGTGTTATTTTAGATTCACTCAAAGCCAAATTAGAACCAATAGGCCAGAAAAAGATTCATGCTGCCCACTGTGCAATACTAAGACCTTCATGAAAATGTTTTGTATAACCCATAGACTTGTTGTAACTTCGTTATATATCCCATTTAAAGCAATAATGATAAAAAGACCTTGAATTTGGTAAAATTTGTGTGCTGTATATTTACCAATCCAAAGGCATTTGCAAATGGGTAGTTAGATGCTGTGTTGTGGATATGAAAATGTTCTTTATTATTGCAATGCAATGGAGCCATTGCTGTCCGACTAAATATGTAATGTAGAGTTGCACAGTATTGGCACCTAAAGAGCACTTCAGGGTGTTATCTGCATGCAATGCATCCTAAGCTTTAGAAACTTGACTTCAGTGGATTTTATTTTCCGTTTATCTAAACGAAATGAGGGACTTTGTTGAAATTATTTATGCCAATGAATTCATACATACTTGTTTTGCATTTAGTAACTACAAACAATGCAGAAAAGGCTTTCAAGCTTTTCATTTGATCTTCTCATTTGGCAGTATTGTTAAAGATCAAATTATTCATTAAACAGATGAGGCAATAGTAAAGAAAAGTAAATGCCTGAATGGTTTGTTCCTACAACAATTAACAGGATGCTATTTGTGTTTAAGTTTACAGTGGGCATCAGTTCAAAACAGTTGTTACGGTCTTGACCCAATCAATCGTGCACTTATTAATCATGCCAAAGGAAACATAGTTTGTTACATTTCTGTTTAGATAAAAAAAGGACAAATACAGTAGTTTTACACGGTATCATTTAAATGAAATATTTGTAGACTAAGTACTATCATTAACCATTTATTAAGCTTTAAAGCGCTGTGATTAATGGTATTAATCTATCTTGTCACATTTTGCGAAACTTGGCCAATAAATGAGGCCACACATCCACTTTCCTCTTTAAAAGTTGAACAAGCCTTAAGCATTTTTGCTTAGTTTTAAAACCTGCTTTATTGCTTTTTTGGAATGTGTCTGAGGTACAGAAATGGATTTTTAATGAATTAAGTTGGCAAAAGACATTATAACATGACCTCTCATACTTTGGATGAAATTATTAGGAAAATTATCAAATCCTTACATTGCAAACACAAATACAACCCTATACGTAAGAAGTTACATTTGTAAGCAGGGTCTTCTATTTCAGTCGATTGATTACTATTGGAAATCATGTTGTGGAATTTTGGTGTAACAATAGTTTGCTCATAACAGGCTGAGATTGAGCTTTTGAGTTTGAAGCTAAGCTGGGCATCTACCAGACCCTGCTGGTTATTCATGAGCGAGGGAGGTGGACAGGGTGCTAAAACTCTGCGGGCTAGTTCAGGCACTTACATGAGAGGTAGGGAAGGGCAGTACTTTGTATGCAGTACAGCTAACCACATCTTGGTGGTAAAAATAAGTGGCCAGTGATTACATGCATATTGGAGGAGGTGCATTATAGTCTATTTTTTACAGGGATGGTGGTAGAAGTGTTATTGTCAGTGGTAATTGAAAAATAAATGGGGAAGATTACAAATTTCTTTGTTGTTTTTATTATTCACGGATGACCAACATTTAGCCAATGAGCTGAACAAAATAAATAAAAAAGCTCTGCAGTACAATAAAAGGGTACTTAAGACCCTTCTTACTTCCTCTTTTTACTTTCCTCTTCTATATGATTGTTTCCTCCCTGGTTGTATGCTATAAAAGGTTTTAGATCGATAACACTTCGGACTAATTTATTTCTTTGTGGTACTTACTCAACCTGTCTCTTGTGTCCGATTGTCTGCCCACATATGCTCATGTCCATATTGAGGAAAAATAAATATTAAATTTTTTGTAAGGCAGGTGAGAATAGTTAAGTACAACAGGTCTGGACTTGTTTTGTCTGTCTGCCAAAAATGCTAGGATAGAGTAATGGATAGCATAGTTTTGTGATGTCCACAGTCATGTGGCTTTATTGCCAAAACAAGCAATAAAACCCTTCTCCCTTTTGAAAAAACAATTATTTACAATATTATTGAACACAATTTTCTTGTTTTTACTGACACAAAGGTCAACAGGCCATTTTGAAATGCATTTTTATGGGAATTCCTACAGAGAGCTTTCAATACTTCTGCTTGTATCTTGAACAAATAGTAGGTATTACTATTACCATTTTTTTTAAATTATGGTTAATTGGGTACATAGATAATAAGAAGCTGAGACTGAAATCTCCACAAAACTTCCTTTGTTTAGGAAAGTTGAGGCTAGGGTGACCACCTGTGTAACTGAAAATTAAAACACCACTGGTGTGCGGTCAGGTCATTTTAACCCTCCCGAGAAGTGAGAACAAAAATTGAACTTGGACACATATATAAATGGAAATAGATTTCCAGTTAAAAGTGATTTTATTATTTTCTTTCTTTTTTGTTTGTCTAAGTGGTACTAGTCAATTAGGACATGCCTTCTGAAGGATGCAGCCCCTAAACTGGGAAAAAGTTTCTGAAGGGTTTCGTATGTTGTACATCCATTTAAAACTTGCTACTTGTCTCGCTTTTAGTCTGTCTAGTGGTGTTTACGCTGTTTGTAGCCTAGAAGTTAAGGTGCTGAATAAGTAATAGGAAGGGTGCTTGTTCAAATCTGTGTCAGGTTGCTTGTGAGTTGTACAACTTCTCTTAACCAATAGTGATAACAGAGATTTCTTAAATGTAAACTTGTATTACAGCTCAAGCAGTACAGAACAAAGTGGCATTTCATTGTTAAATACATACAGTTTACATTACATGTCTCTTTCAAAGACTAAGTTATAAGGGACCACTGTATAAAGTTTGCACTGTTTGATCTGTCTATTTAGTAACCCAGTTGATAACCTGTAAAGACAATGATTGGAGTTGAGTCATGAATGTATGCATTTTTTTAGAAAAAGCTGTAAAACATTTAAAAATGTGATATGCAGTTCATTAAACTGAACGACAGCTGCTATAAAGAGCTGTTTTAAAATTTACTTGCAACCTTGCAAGTTTTTTTTTTACCATTCAGCCCTCTCTAGTTCTCTCTCCAGGTATCATGCTCACATCAATTCATTTCTGACATTTCCCCCACTGCACATTAAAATGCAAAGTGCAGCAATAAATGCATTCATTTTTAATCATTATCAGTGCTTATGGAATTAGCTAACTTCAGTGAGCCAGCATGAGGATGCCAGCATTTCTGCAATTTAGCGGTTTTGTGGCTCGTGTCTTGTTGACGTTTATGTTTCATGCTTAGCAGGATCCTGAGTTTACATAAAATGATTAGTCAAGCTATAGTGAGAAAAAAACATGCATCTCAGCTTTTCGGTCGTTGCAAAATCTCACTGTGGATGTACGCTCGTGAGCTAAAATTATTATTTCTAGAGATCAAAATTTAACCGTAAGAATATAGACATTTCTGATATGAAAGACATGAAATCATACTCTGTTTCATTAGATACTTAACACTGCTGTGTGCAATAATGGGAGCACAAGTTTGTCCTTGGAATTCACGGCAGAGTCCATGTACATTCATTATTGTGTGTTTGAGCGCGCACATCCATGTACTGGGGTGTATGTAATGGGTGCTATATTTAGAAAAGGTGACCCCCCCCCCAACCACGCACACACACACACACACACACACACACACACACACACCTTCAGCAGCTCTGTTAAATCTATATCCGATTTTTTGGGGACACACCATTTATATAAATGTTTTCAGTTGTGCCGACGTTGATTTGACTGATTTGTGTACAAATAACGTGTCTACAACATTTATTTTTGTTGATTGAGATTTAACCATACATAACTTTTTGTTACATTTGTGACAGCTAACAGATACACAAAAATCAAGACATGTTCAGTACAGGGAACTGAAGTTTAAATTGGCAAAAGAATAGGGGATTGAGTCTCTTCTGTGTTCAAACACCGCTGTTGACTTCAACAACCTACAGTAAGAGAAACCACCAATTTTACATACATATACACAGATAGACCCGTATTGGTGCTAAGACATCTGCCCCTTTACTCTAGTTTATGAAGTAAGTTCTTTCATATTGAAAAATACTACCATAAAATCCCATTCAAACGTGTTTTAATATCTGATTAACATTTATTTGTGTTCTGCCCAATCCATGCAGTTAAACTCTCATTTGTACACACTATTGATGACTTACTAGAGGGCAGAAGTGAGCACACATGCACTGTGCGATGGGCAGTCCTAGCCCTTATAGGGTTAGATTATTCCAGTGCCCTTCAGTTTTGGCATGTTGACTTTTAGTAGACTTTTATTTGCCCATTGTGGTCTTGTAGAATGCCTATTTTCACCTGACCTCACACTTTTATCATTTTTATCTGGGTCAAACAATTTGTCTATGCTGAACATCTGCAGCGAACATGACCTTCTGCACTCCATCGTGGAGGCTTGTAACAGAATTTCTCCAGAGATTCTCATGCAGGCTCATAATGGTCCAGAGCTTTCAGCTTGCTGAGTACCACGACCAACACATTGAGCAGTTCACACAGCCGTCCCTAACACGCAGTGGTCACAGTTGTCCTTACAGCTCTTTTTGTTTAAGTTTTTATTGCTGCAATGGATTTCTGAGAAAATGTTGGTCTTTTTTTATATGATCCATGTTCTAGACATAACCTAGAAGCCTGGCATGTAGTATTCAGATATCTTGATTTCGTTTCTGAAATAAAAGTATGTCTTGAGACCATCTACAATGTTTTGGCATTATTTTATATTACAGTATACAATAATAAATGGTTATAAATTGACTACTATCATACGCAATCACTGCATGTCGGTCCGAGCTTTTCATTATGTTTTACATAAATCTAAAATACTGAAAAACTTAGTCATTTGCTTCTTTGAGACGTTGTGTGCCATCATGATGAGGAGAGAAAAGCACAACTGTGATGGATGAGGCTTTGGGTGGTATAAGCGTACTGACCCTCCCTGCCCTGCTATTGAACTGTTCTGATGGATGGCAGGTTGTACGTCACTCCATTAGAGTCTATCGTCACCACGCTCCTGAGGATGAATCCATACTGCATCATTACCACCTCTTGATGAAATGAAGCACAACCATTACAACACATTCTTTGCTCAAATGGTTCATTCTGATGGCTCTTTTACGCATGATTGAAATCTAATTCTAAATGAAAAGACGTCTATATTGATTTTTATTTTGGTAGTGAAGCAAGCATAGCCCCCAGGATTCTTTTCTAATCTCAGAGCCTGAAAGCACACTTCACATTTGTAGTAGGCACTAATAACACTGTTCTGAGTATAATTGTTTTTCTTTTCTTTGTGGCTAAATGCTTTTTACTACTGATCGCAATCCATCATTAATAAAGTGTACCTGTAGGCACTGTATAAAAATGGGGCATGCAATATATCTTGTCTGATTAGCCAAAAAGCTGCAATGGCAAAGAAATTAATGTTCTGCGTGTTCTGTTAGCACTTGAGGTGCAGTAATTAAATACTAATCTTTCTCTCTATATATGAAAAATTGTGTGTGTCCCCTATGCACATCCACATAGTTGCTTCGATTATCGGAGCATTTATCTCTTCGGGGCCCTGGGTGGAAAAAAAAAACAAACTACCAACCATTACAGAATGACTATACTTTTAGTCCCTTTTTGTGTCTACGTACATGCCATATAATGTGTTCTTTGTAATAATGTTCCATTACCACTTAATTTTTTGTTTATCTTGCCATGATCATTAGTCGGTTTAAATCTGTATTTGTTGATTACTGTTACAGACAGTAAGACAGCAGGCAGTAAAGAGCATGGCTATTTGGCATTATAGTCAACAAACTTAAAAGCTGTAGTACACTCGTTTTTACAGTACCTGAGCGAACAGAAGGCAATATATGCAAAATTTAACGGCATCTGCTCCAGTTACTCTCTGGTCATGACCTCAGTAAATCTCCTATCCTCTTGTCGACCATGAATTTCTATTCACAGATTAATTAGCTAATCCTTTCAAACACAAAAACACCGCTGATTTTTTACCTGTAAATGGTGTGAAAATGTCTCTGCATGTGCACTATGCTTCAATTGGAGGTAATTATTGTTTGCTTTATTGTTAAATTCTCAAATGATCCACAGACTATCCGGATTCCATTATTGGTGCTTCAACATGTGGCATCAAGACTATTTAAAACAGATGAGTCATTTCGGAATTTTCAAGTGGAATTATACCTTGACCCTGCATTCAGTCTGGCAGTGATGCAAAAGGCAAAATAAAGCAGAGTTGGAATGACTGCAAAATGCAAAGACAGTTGCATCAGTGATTGTGTGCTTGACTAATTATTTGCCTTAAGCCATTTCAGACACTGGCCATATTTTTCCCATTATAAAAACATAATTATTTAAAACCTTGCCAACATACCATTCTGTGTAGAACAAAGAACAATTACTACTATTACTCATTTATAATTTTTTATTACTGCTATTGCTTAGCTATTAAATTAGTATGACCACTTAATTAGGCTTTGTAAAAATGATGCTTGATAAAGCTTGTTTAAAAATTATTTATTTTTATCCATATGTGCATTCCAGATTTGTCATTGCTAGGCTCTGTATTATAAACTGTATTTGGATTGAGACACATCCCATGGCTCATTGGTCTTAGTTCTTAATACATTATTTTTTCATTTTCACTTGATTACTAGTTGGGTGAAAAATGTGCACAGTTTAAAGCAAAAGTAGGTTATAAATGTTTCACATTTAAATCAAAGTACACAGCATGAGTTATGCATAGAAAAATACGTTTTCAAAGAAATACACGCTAAACTGTATTTATTATCTAGTGTTACTTAGGATAACCGGTGGGCAGTTGGTGGCTTGGTGCAAAGAATTAGGATAAGGTCCTGGGTTCTATCGCTAGGTGGTATGAGTCCTATTTGCATGGGGTTTCCCGGGGGAACATCCAGTCTCCAAACACATACAAGTAAAGTTAATTGAAGGTACAAAATAGAACTGAGGGATATCCAATCAATTTGCAAAACATAATATTAAAATCAAACAGATAGATGAACAACAAAAAACAAATGAAAGCACCAATAATACCTATGCCAGGAATCAGGATCTAGTCTGACCTTTCCAAATCGAAACATAAATATTAATCAATCCAAATGATGGGAAAAAAGATGAATTGAGAACTTGAGATGATTTAATAATACCCTAGTGATTCCAAGGTCCCACGTTGAGTCGGTTCATGTCACTAAAGGTAAATGATTTCTAAAACAATACACAAATTATTCAACAGATGAATGGATTAATGCATACATGAATGGATGAAGAGCTAATTGAAAGCTAAAAGCTATTTGTAGGATGTAGGTAAACCTTGCATCCATTCAGTGTTACTGAAATTCAAAGAAGCCAGAGGAGAATTAATCAATGAAAATGCTAATGTTTCCCTCCTGGTTCTAATCTTTCACTAATTAATTATAGGCACATTTTACATTTGCATTGCATACATCATGACAGTAGGTGTTTGCAAAGCTCTAAAGGCAAAGGAACTAGATTCTATTCAGCACAATTTGTCGAGCATAAGAAAACGAGAGGCACAAATACTTAACGAATGAATGAATTGTAGACATTAAAAGGCTCATCTGATCTCATGTGATGTAGTAATGCGTTTTCTCGCAGGCGGTGTGTGTATAACGCGCTTATAAAGAAGCGCTTCGGTTTCAATGCGTCTAGGAATTACATAATCGTTCAATCTGGAGCAAATACGAGTCATCAATGGCAACGTTCGTATGACATGTCTTTTATAAAATAAATACAAATCAAACTTACTCGTCGCACCAGCGAGCAGGAGGCACAGCACGGTCCATGCAGTCATGTCGGTGCTGATGAGGAGCACATCGGTCGCAGTGATGAAAGATTTTTGATACCCGTCGGTAATAGTGATAAACAATGATTCCAAAAACCTCTTCTGCCTTTTTCCTAGTCCAAGCTCGATACAAACAAAGCGCTTTAAATCGCTTAAGCGGAACGTGTAACGGGAAGACAGGTGGAGAGGTGAACGGAGATTGAAGATTCGAACGCGACTCGGTTCTTTGAACGACACGTATCGATTCCCCAACCTGAATCAATCCAGGTGTTGGCAAACGTACGCAGTAGGGACACGTGGAAATTCAATTACTGTATTTGGGAACCAGAGTTTGAAATACAAATGTTATAAAGCCTTGGATTTCTTTCTTTGGTCATCCGGTATTAAATTCTGCAAAATGTCTTCACAGGAATCAACCGACTTTTTATTGTGTTATTATTATTGCAATGACTATGGAACATGATTTTGAGCGATTGAAGGTTCAAGGCTTTTCTGAGGGGCACTTTTGTGGCACCTTGGTGGTGGTACGGTTTCAAACAGCCGCCTTCTGTATTTTGGCCCAGTATCATATCCACTAAGCAATGGCTTGCATATATACACTGCCAGGCCAAAACAAGTCATGCACAGTAATATTTTTGTTGGACCAGCTTAGCTTTGGTTTTGGTACACATTCACGCTGGCATCATTTGGTACAATGTCACAACCTTTCTTTTTCCCCACGCAGATTCATTTCCCCCCTACCCCAAGTATTGTACTGATAAAGGGAGATTTGAACCAAAAACTTCTCCAGCACATCCCATTGATTTTCAATGTGGTTCAGGGCATTGTCATTAAATATACCCGGACCATAAAATAATTCCATTTATGGAATAACCTGGCCGTTCAGTAAATTTAGATTGTAAGTTTATACAGATTGTTGTTGATCTAGACCTAACCAAGTGCAGCAACCCAGATCATAGCACTGTCCTCACATGCTTGTACGGTAGGCACTAAGCATAATGTTTACATCACTTTTTCCAACTTTGTTAGCCTCTTTGAATTTGGTAACACTAAATGCATGCAAAGTAGTCACTGAAATGCTCTTAGTTCTTCTGTTCTTTCTCAAATTATAGACACATTTTACATTCCATTCATTATGACCGTAGGTGTTTGCAACATGCTTAAAAAAGACACTATTCAGCACAATTTGCAGAGCATAAGAAAATGAGAGGCTAAACGAATGAATGAATTATAGACATTAGATGGCTGGTAGTATTTCATGCAGCGTGATATGGTAATGCGTTTTCTTGCAGGTGCTTTGCATAATGCGCCTATAAGCTATAACTTTTTAAATATTTAGAGTAAGGCATTGTATTGATCTTAGTGATCTAAATTCACTTTACAAAGTGGATCTGACCAACACTAGAGGCTAAAGCAATACTATAAATGCTTCAGTTTTTGTGTTACATTTTATGTTTCTACTTACTGTATATCTAATAGTGTCAATCAAGCAGATTTTTTCTTTATTTCAAAATAACGTTTTCAATGTGTAAGTTGTTTTTTTTTTTTTTTTTACATAAGGCAAAATGTACATCCTTAAATGTATAGACTTTATACTACACACTTGGTTGATTTAGTTCGTGTTTCAGATATGTGGATATGCTGCCGCAGAACCTGGAAACTAAATTAATAGAACTTCTTTTAATTTATTTCATAAATATGATTTTAAAATAAGAGCTTTTTCCTAACCATTTTCTTCAGTCGGTTTGTCCTGACCAGTTTTTGGCATTTCTCACATCTTCCTTTTTTATTTTAGGACTTGCTGTGTATCTGAAATGGAGTGCTCACTGTATCGTGAGTAAATGTGGTTTCCAGAAATATGACGCATCCTCTTCCCTAATCTTTCTCTCTCTCTCTCTCTCTCCCTCCCCCTTCCTGTGAAAGAGTTATATCTGTCCCAGTTATTCTATGCTCCTACAAAACAGCTATTTTGTTTTCTTTTTCTCCACGGATCGTCATGTAAACCATGGTTCGGTAGATTGGTCGCAAATATTTTGACCATAATGGAGATACTAATAGAAGTAGTCATGACGAGGGGAATTGTGCTAGAATATGGAAAGCTCTGTCAACTGTGACTCATTTATACAGTAATGTCTATGACTATTATTCGCATATGCTGTCTAAAGCAAAACACTTGAAAATGAGTCATCTGGTGAATGTAGATACCTGAACCCCATTTAGTTCAGGATACAGTAACCACATGAATGCTGAGAATATGCACTACATTACTGAGCATCTTAAAAAAAACCTTAGTATTAGTATGTTTACTGTCAGGCTCCACTTTTTTGAAAGCCTCTTAATTAGATTTTAAAACATGACTGCTGAAAAGATTAGGCACTTTATGGGCTTTACTTTTTCAAAGCTATGCTTGCCTCACTTCTCTATTCACCAGATTTTGTAGCCGGGCTCTTGGGTTTTGTGTTTTAGTCTGTTACAAATTCATGCAAATGCAATGTCTGAGAGAGATGTCTTGTATCTAGAAATTCTCTGTGTACAACAGGATCTCAAGTTTTCGAAAAGACCTGGCTGGTCACTTCTCATTGCTGCTGCAAATATGACGTCAGTTAGTTGGGTGAGACGTCTTTAATCGGGGGGTTGTATAGTATCTCTTCAAACATAAAATGACTCCTGACGGGTAAAAATAAACCGTGACAACTGAGATAGATAGGGCAGGTCAGGTAAAGAAGGGTTTGGTAAAAGCAGTTGGGGGGGGGGGGGTACAATCAGGGATTTGGAAACATTGCGAGGCAAGGGATAAAATGCAATAAATAAACAATGCACTGACTGTAGCTCGGTGGTTAGGGCCCTGTTATAAATCCCCAACCAATTCTGACTCACTCTGCTCACCATTATAAATTGACTACTGGGAGTCTAACCTGACTGAACAACTCAATAGGCAAATCACTATGCTTAAAATTTTTAGTATTGCACTTCCAATAATTCTTCTAATGTGTGGCAATGAGGACGAGGCCCTGCAGCACCTGTGCTTCTGAGACAATTTGGGATATGGTACTTATATTTAGCCTTGGATGCTTTATACAAATTTTATATTAAGTGTTAGTTGCGCACATAGATGCGTGCAGGTCTTTGTCGACTGGCTTTCACCAAGATTTTACACTTTCTCTGAACACTGTCTGTACTGGGCACAGCAGGCCTGTTGCAGTTTAATGGATTTTACAGCGAGGTTGACAGCTTTAGTGCATTAGGGGCATCCACACAATAGTCAATCCTTTGCAGTCTGATTTACAACCCTTGATACAAAGCATTTCAATAGTGTGTGGTTGTGTGCATGTATGTGTGTGTTCATTAACCAAAACACTATGTAGCTCATGCTCAACATTGGGAGCAATTCACTGACTTTTTTAGTTTGACGTTTACTTGTTTCTGATAGGTCATTATAGACAAAGTAACACCGGCAGGACAAGCCAGTCCTCATCACCTCCTGTCTTATGATGTGAAGTACATTACATTTTCAGTAACAATTTTATTCTTTTCTATGTCACTGTATCAAGGCAAACTGAATTTTAGCTTTAGGGTGGGTATACTTTCTGGCCATAATCACTTTACCTAGTTGCACATTTCTGGAGGTTAAAGTGAATCTGATAACCAATCTTTGTCTGAAGATTTTTTGAAAAATCATCTATTAGGTTTAGATATGGTAACTGGGAAGGCCACTTGACAATTTATTTGTCAAGTTTGTAGTATTCTACGCATGGCATTATCATGCTCGATGTAGCCATGATACAAAGTGAATTATCTTTCCATAAATGACTGCGTCAGATTTTTAGTGCACATAGTCACCTCACATCAAGAAAGTCCTGGGTTTAATTCACAGGTGGGACAGTCTAAAATCGTGTGTCCTCTCTCATGAACTTAACCAAAAGATGTCAGAACTGACTAAATTCCTAATTAAAAAATAAAGTATCCTCGTTCAACGTGAGCCCTGGCCATTTCAATCACATTTAAGAGTCAGGAACCTTTTAGTTTAAATCGCCAAATTGTTTGGCATGTTGTGAATTATAAAAAGTTTTCTGTTTATAAAGTGTTTATTTACATTTACAGCAGGCATGTCCAAAGTCTGGTCTGAAGCAATTGCATGTTCACATTTCCAGGCCGCAGCCTCGGTCATAAAATCCGTAATATATGCTGTTCTTTACAAGTCGAACTGGGTCTTGTAAATTTAACAAATGAAATATTTAAATCAGTATTTAGTAAATGTTTTAGTAAAAATATCTAATGAAATATTAAAATCAGTATTTAGTAATTTTTTTGGTAGAAATATGTTTAGATTTAGTGTTAAAATTAGATTTTTTTAAGTAGTTCATTTGCATTTAATGTTTCAAAGAATGTTGGGCTGAAATTTCGGCCACTGCACATTTTCACCTCCCAATTCTGACCTTCTTTGGATAAGGTTTGGACACCCCTGTTTACAACTATTAGCTGACGTCTTTATCCAAAAGCATCTTGCAATTGAACATCATTTTTAGCAATTGAGATTTAAGGGCTATAGATGAGAGATTATACATCTGTCATCTTAAACTTGTCATTTGTCTGTCATCCTCTCATCTTTCAACGAGTCTGTAGACTCGTTGCTCACTGCATGTTTGTTCTCAGTATGTCAGATCAGATTTCCCATCTTTTGGGGAAGATCGATGTGAAAAAAAATACAATAAAAAAAAATCGAGAATAAACGATTTTTTTCTCAGTGCTGCCACCGCATGGCGGACTGAAGAATGCACTACAAAAACAGGCTAGTACCTGTTTATATCATTGTAGTTTCATGAATTATCAAATTCTGAGCACATTTCAAATCAGGATGGCTTTATTGCATTTTCATAGTTTTACAATCTTCAAAGGCACATATTAAATCGTTTGTAAACAAGACATTTATTTCAAAAGTACTGCTTACAAAAAAAACTGTAAGTGTTAAACATTTTCTTGTGTAAAATTATTTTACATTAAGACATTGACAGTTGCCATGTTATCAACTTTACTTACAGTATTCCGACCTTAAACATTTCATTTTATTTAGCATTTTAAGAATATACAAATGACCTATGATGATTACTGTGGCCATTTGAGTTTGTATTAAACCAACCGACACCAACAATTAAAAATTAAACAATAATAAAACAATCAATTCTGAGGTGATGAAGCATAGACATCTAGTACTCATTGCTGCTGTTGTGGCATTAAAGTATTTGTGCATTTGACACACTGTTCAGATTTATTTATTACCTTACCTTTCTGTTTTATATACGGCATTCATGCTGTCCTAAAATCAGATTAGTGCATGACCCCCCTGAAGTTAGATGAAGTGCTATGAACATTTAGTCCATGAGCATTTAGTTTCTAGTAAAATTGTTGACTTTTACAGTAGTTGAGTAGAACTGGTAACATGCCAAGTTTTATTATGAAAACTCTTTATTTATGACTCTCAGCTCTACAAAAAACTTTAATGGTTATTTGGCCACTTCATAGATCTGCTTTAAAATTTTACAGTTCCACTGAAAGAGTAGTTTTTTTTGTCTAGTCACAAATTTCCTCAAAATCTTATCCAAAGTGTAGTAGTAGTTGTTGTTGTAGCTGAAGGGAACCAGAAAAGACTGTGTAATAAACTAGAAACGTGTGCTGCTGTAAGTCTAACAATGAGTTCGTTAATGAATACATGACTGATAATGGTTATTGATTGTCGACTGCATATGCTTTACACTAAAGTTAATCAGAAGGTATTATTTATTATTAATTCGTGAAATGCTTTCTGTATGCAAATGTTTCCACATTAATTGCTGAGTTTAGTCCACACCAAGATTTTTTTACTAAGTCTCTGACTTTTTTAAGTAATTGAAATTATTAGAACCTAAAGAAAAAATTCTTTTTATTGCATAGTATGATCACATCTGTCAGATGGTTACAAGAAAGAGAAACGGCAGGGTGTAAAGGACCCATTCTAATGTCATTGGTTTTTAATTTGTTTTAATTGGTTTTTAATTTAAGTGGTGAATACTTGACCCTGGTTAAACTAATTATTTACACAGACAAAACAGATGAACAGAAGGTAAAATCTCACAAAACTTGTATTAAGGTATTATTAAAGCATCTGAGTTTACACTATTGGATAAAACCACATTTTATTCACTTTTTTATAATGGTGGTGTTGACTCTGTCAATCTTGTATAGATTCAGATATGGACACTAGAGATGAAACGTGTATGGGACAGTATGTGCAGTGTTAAAGCCATTTCAGTGTAAGTGACTTGTAGTAGTGTGTGAGGTGTATGTTTGGAGTTTATCAGTGTGTGCGAGGAACAGGGTGTTGCAGGGTCATGTGCTCAGCTCCAGTGAAAGGCAAACGTTGGTTACAGTAGTGGTGCACAACCTCTGGGATACTAGGAAATACACAGCTGCTCTGGTCCAAGGTGTAACCACACTCTTTGGTCTGTGCAACGATAATGTGTACACAACCCTGACTTGTCCTGGGGGGGGAAAGAAAAAAATGGGTCGGATTTTGATGAATTCTTAATTTGCTGTTTCATTAGTTCATAGTTCATAAATACTTTCTAGGTTGTTTAGTTGCAACAGTTTTCAAAGCAAACTCAAGAAAAAGACTTGTCAAGAACGAAGAGCATTCTGTACTTATATTTAATGCTTTAAAAATGAGCAAATTATCTTAATTCTAGTTTACTAAACAAAACAATGCTGTTCATTTTGATCAAACATATACTTCAAAATTGTAAAACTAGCAAATCTGAAAATTCAGACTGGTCTTATATATTTATTGAGCTGTATAGGAATTTTTCTGTTTCCATACGTGACTTCTAACACAGTAGACCATAGTAAAATACACTGCTTGACTAAAAAAAGTCACCACCTGTATTTAACTAAGCAAATAGGTTGAAGACTTCCATTGCATAATTACTGCATGATTACTGGGTGTTTCAGCTGGCAACTAGTTATCAAACCCTAACTGATGTGTCATGTTGTGCAATTAATATGGATGGATGGATTGATTTGATTGGATAGATAAATAGATTGGATAGATGGGACCGAATAGTTGTGTAGCCTTTAAAAAAACACTGGTCAGTAATGAGAACTATGCTCAAAGCAAACTGAAGCAATTTGGATAAAGATTGGTAATAGTGTGATAAGTTCAGACTTTCCCTGTTCTAGAGTGAGAGGTGTATTGGCGGGGTAAGAATCGGAGTGATAATGATCATATCATATCTTACAAGCCTATGGTGGGAGCGGTAATATAATCTGTTTTAGTCTGGGTTACTGCAGTGGTCAGGGCTAGATATAGCAATTGTATGTGCTCAAAGAAATCAGCTGAATACCTGAAGTTACTAAACCACTAGGCTATTCCAGCAATGAATTTTTTTTTAATTCCCTGATGGCACGGACATATACACAAGATGACTAGGCCAGGATGAATATGCTGTAATCAAAGCGAAAGCCATTCCAACAAAATGTTAGTCTTATATAGTATTCTATGTGAATAATAGTTACCTTTTTTGGCCAGGCAGTGTATGATCTAGTTGTAACACACACATGAATTTGTTACTCCATACTAAGACTCTCGTGTACCACATATAGCACCTTACTTGAGGGCAATGGAGTATTTGCTGGTAGCTGATTCGCTGTCTCGGACCAGGAAACTTGCTTCTTTACAGTTGTGCAGCCGAGCCTCAGCCTCTTGACGACTGACACTGCCATGATACCAGCTAAAAAAAAAAAGAAATAGCATGATTAACACTGACCGATTCAGTTAGTGATACTAATTATCTCTTCAGTTCAACATGTGTTAACATGTGTGCGTGTGATGTATTAGGTAGCAATTTTATAAACCTTTTAGATTTAGAATCGAGCTCAAGACAAAGGCCAAATTAGAGGCTCTGACGCCGTTGTCTAGACACAACAAACACTGGTGTGAGGCAGCAGAGGTTTAGTGGTTTTATACCAGTAACTGGTAGGTTGAAGATGTTACTGTAATGTTGGTTTTAAAAAGTGCAATTTATTTCACTCATATTTTTCCTCCAGATAACGGCACTTTATCAGGTACATGTGTTTGACAATATATCCAGACAACTTGGTTTTGCACCAAGGATTTAATTTGTGGCACAAAGTTGCATCAGCGCTTTAGTCCTACTAAACCTTTATGTTCCTTAATCGATTACTATTTCTCTGTTCAATTGAAATTGTTGATTTGTGCTTTGACTGCTAAAAACCCAATTGGCCCAACTGATTGAGTTACTTTTCACTGGACATCACCTTTTTTCTATTCCCCTTTTTAGTTTCTCCTTTGTCAGTGTAAAGACTTTAGTGATATGTACATGTTCTGTGTTGTTTAAACAGTAATAATTTATTTCACATAAGATGGTGAGGTGAGGTGTAATATTTTGTTTTATACATTAATGACATGCATACCATGTTAATAATACAAAATCGTGCACAAAAAACAACCTCTGTAGCTCAAGGGTTACAGTGGGGTCCACTTTGGGGCTCTCTGTGTCTGGGCTTGTCTTTGGGGAGGATGGAGGGGAAAGGCGTAGAGATTTGGGTGTCCAGCTCTTTACAGAACGCAGGGTCTGCTGCTTTACACTGGGGTGAGTTCCATCATCTTTACACAATCGATCCACTCCCTCAAACTGAGCTGAAAAGCATAATGATCAAGCAATAAGTTTCCCTGATCTTTAATAGCCTCCAATTGGTTATTCAGCTTTCTATTCATTCATAGCCAAATCTATAAAACATATAGCGTACGTTATATATATATTGTGTCTGACGTATAT
>JAOUQU010000034.1:5233722-5249011 GCA_028566735.1 Ammoglanis amapaensis | reverse complement strand
GATTAATTGCGATTAATTAATTACAGACCCTGTAATTAACTCGATTAAAATTTTTAATCGAGTCCCACCACTAATTTTTATATAACTATAATTATTTTACAACATTGTTTTACTCAAAAAAACATTTCACCTATCGTTAGGGATCCTGTGTGAACCCCCAGTCCAGACTGTAACAAAGTAACCTTAATAAATCAAAAGACGATGGAAAATTAGAATTAGTGGATAAAGGTCATGCTGGTCTTATATCTTTCCGAAGTTGCCAGCTGACTATGATCCATGCGCCCATCAAGAGTTAACAGTTCCACAGTTTTGATAACATTTGTACTACGATTAACAAGCTTATACACATAAAGTCAGCACACGAGAGAAGTCGAGCCAAATAAGAATTTGTGTGTGACCAGGTGTATCAATGTTTAATTATTCTGAGGAACATCCGAATCAGTAAGTTTCACAGAAGTTTCACAGGAGCCAGACTTTACTTATCCAAAAGAGTTTTCTAGGACAGTACACAAAGGCTCTCAACTAAGCGGTGGTGACTTACTGAGTGAGGAGGAGGCTAATCCTCACATTTTATAATCAGATTATGTTATCTGTATTCACTCAGACCTACTGTAGCCCACAGCAGAACTGCAGCAGATGGCTGAGTAGCAGCAAGGACACTCACACTTGAACACACACACTCACGCGCATACACATACACACGCATGCGCATGCACACACACACACACACACACACACACATGCTGTCACAATCACTGAATCATTTTCACAGAATTAATGTCAGTTGTCAAGGACACGAAACATTAAGTTGAATAACATGAGGATACTTTGAAAATAACGTGAGGCCAAGTCTACCCAACCATGATCAGCAAGTCTGCTTTAATAAAAATGATATGCATATGCATGGACATGCACATTAACACCACCCACGTACCCCCCACTCACTAAATCACACAGCTCTCTAGGGGCAGTATCATAATTTACAGCTTAATCTCCCACTAGACGTGTGCAAATCCTGTTTGTTTTTATATTGCCATTAATATATACTTTAAAAAAAATTGATGTTACCTGTATACTTTACACAGTTTTCTGTGTTAGTCTAAGAGCATACTGAATCTGAATACACAATTGCTTTTAGCAAAGTATGGTTGACTTGACCCTGGTGTTTCTAGAGAGAACAAAGTGTTCAGATTAGTAAGAAGAGCTTTTTTTAGTTTAGTGTGTACGTTTTCGAATCGTGGAGGAGAGCGAACTTACTCATGGCCTGGCTGCTAGATTGGATGTTTCTTTATGCTCTGTTAGCAGCAAATCAGGCCTAACGTTTAAGTGTATTTGCAAGGACATCTCACAGCCCTCAGCATCCATGTGCTATGTAAAGGATGATTCCACATCATACTGAACTTAAGCAGATAATTCACAGAATTGTAAACGTCCTGGCAGTAACACTCAGGTTTTAATAAAATCACATTTCGAACGGCACCATAGCTGCATCTAAAAAAATATATAATTTTTCAATTACATTGAAATTTGCCATATTTGTGTTCGGTTACTAGAACATACTATTCAATACATTCAACAATAAAGCTTCATTGCTAACCGTTAAAATTTATGGTTCTAATACTAATAGTAATTTTAGATGCAATTGTGGTCTAACTAAACATATTTATGAATACTGATCTACTACTTCTATATTATAATCTTTAAAAATGTTGCTCAGGTGGCACCAAAGTTTGTCACACTAGTCCAACTTTAATTAGATCCAGGTTCCAATTTTAACATTGCTGTCAACCAGTCGAAATTTCACACAAATATGATTGGCTGTGTTTGGAAAGGGGGGTGGGGGGTGGCTTAAGCAATAATTGGTGATCTGTCCATGCTCTGTTTTAAGAAAGTCATGCTACTGGCACTTTGTATGTAAATCCGTTGATCCGTTTTGCTCCATGTAGACACTCAACATATCAGAAGATGGCGTGAAAATGTTTACTTTTTCACTCATTCTGGTTTTAATTCGATTCACTGCACACAAGGAACACTACATGGAAATCTATTAAAGGACTTCAGACATTTAAATGAAGGGGATTCACACCCAGATGTCATTGGCGATGTGCTATAGACTGTTGTAATAGACTGAAATACAAGACAAGAAACCCTGTTTAATTTGATAATACTTATAATTCTAGAGTATCTGACTACTTTTGAGTATCTGAGTTCTTCTTTTTCGCTTTGTGGCATCTTGTTTATCTAACTCTTGGGTAAAGATAATACAGAATATGGAATATTCCCTTTTTATCAATGTTTAGTCAGTGTTGTTTCAGTGCTTTTGCCCACACGATCAGTTCTTTTTAAGCTCTGTCATTTAATACCCTGTTAGGTCTATGTCTCCCCCTCCCCTACTTTCTTTTATATCTTTATCTCGGTCCTTTTTCCTTGCTGTACCAACGCAATAGGAGGCCTCCAGTTTCACTAGCATTAATAATTAGTTATCAGAGTTCAGCAAGCTGGCTGCTGCTGTGCCCTCAGTCAGTCAGTAGAAATGTGGAGGATGTAATTCCAGCCCATACACCCTGGTGTGGGGTAAGTTTCAGACAAACGAATCCTTGAAACATACAATATAACCTTTACTGACATATTAATAGAAATACACAGATTTCTCATCTCATTCTTACATTTATAGCAATGTCGACTTTCATCTATCTGATTTCACCTCATCTTGAAATTACTTTCATGTCATAAAAAATGGACAGAACTGCCCTAGTCATACAAATGCTACTCGAGTGTTAATCGTAATCAAGTAGGAGCACTCACGTTCTTCTGTCAACCCTCCTTATTATTTATTTTAGGTGTTTCAGCCACACCCATTGCTAGCATGTCCTTATATGCATCCAGTACAATAGTACATGTCATACTTTTTACAAGAACTGAGATTTAGACAGAAACACCATTACAGAGTGCTTTATTGCAAGTTCTTACATTTGATAGTCTATATATTTAGCTATATATTTATATACTTTAGCACACACTAGTTATCTATTATCTTCTGATTTACTTTCTGTGGCTGTTTTTATGTAAGTATATTTATTTTAATATTTGATTTTGCCCACCATTCTAAGTAGTGCTGAAATCTTCTGAGCAGCTGTACTCTTGTTCGAAACAGGATAAAAATTCTCAACTTAACACAGAAAGAAAAAAGTCGTATGCTGACATCTCCATCGCAGGTAAAGTTATTAGTCTTTCCTGTTGTCATATCTTTTGCCGTCTTTACATTCAGCTGCCGCAGAAGTCTCAAAGCCTCATCTTTTCATGTAGATTCTTTGACTTATTCAGGTGTCTCTGATTCGCCGCTGTAAGTATTTTGCCGTCCACATATGAAGGTTATTGATGTTAGTCTTGAATTGTTGATTATGTTCCTTCGGGACTGTTTGAATGAATATAAGTTCAGTATACAGGTCGAACAGGAATGGTGATGGAATGTGGCCTTGTCAGTATTTCTATGCCTGTGTGAAACTACTTGTCTATTATGTTATGTAAAAAGTTTAGTCTGCAGTCTGAATGGGTAAATACTTTTCGACTCAGATCACTGTCGCATGCAAGGCATAGTAAGAGACAACTATGAATGTACACAATGACAAAATTAATGGGAATGAAGCAGTTCATTTTGCTGCGTGAACATTCCAGTTCTAATTCAGAGCGGAGTGAACATGTGTCAGTGAGGAAATTTAAAACAAGGCAGCTTTGATAGGGGATATCCTCTCAGTTTAAGGGCTCATTTATTATTCAAGAGTCACAAAATACACATGCAGCTCATAGATGAGCCTTTTTCATTATTAATCTACTGTAGATCTATTGTGCTCTTTTGGATATTGTGTGTTTTCATGGTTTTGAGCAGTTGTGTCGAATTAAAAGGGGCAGGTGGTGTGCTAGAAAGACCCATCAGGCGATAAATACCATCGCGGTTGGCAACAAGCTCACATGCTGAAAGAGCAGCAGGTTAATGCCTAATTAGCATGCAGGAAGAAAATATCTAAAAATTGCGCTCCTACATGCTTGAAATATTCATGTAAGTGTATCTCGAGTTTGGCATATGGTTGAGTTTTGATTTTTGACTGCTTTTATGCTTCCTGAATTGCTGCTGAACGGGGAGAAGTTTGTAGTGTGTTAGTAAATGATTCTTTGGTAAGAAAACTGACCAGTTTCTGGAAAAATTATTGTGGCTTGGAGGGACGTAAAGCTAACATAGTATATTGGATAATTCATTATTTCCAGTTAATCTGCACAGTCTGTTTTTATACTGTGTAAGGAAACACTGATACCCAGGCAAACATAGGGAGAACTTGACCTACTGAACCCCAGGAGGCGACAGTGCCACCCTAAGTACCCTACCTCTGTTTGTGTGAGTTTTCTATGAGTGTATTTAAGGCTTATTGGAGATACTGAATTGTCTTGTATATACCTGGCCACTTTATTATAGTGCAAGTCCCAAGCTTGATTAATGACTGTTGTAGGAGAAAGGGCATCTGTCATTAAAGATGTGCCAAGATGAAGATGCAACGGCTGGTGGAGCAGCCAAAAATCGAATAGTTGCTTTGAAACTCGACCTATTAAGGTGCCAAATGTCAAAGCTGTTTAGTAGCTCACAGATAATCTGCACTCTGGTAATTACCATAATAATGCATAATCTCATAATATGTTTTTGTAATAATAGTTTCATACCTTTCAAGTTAAACTTTTTAGTTTTCATTTAGTTGAGTGGCTGGATATCGCTATAAGGCTGTCAGTCTTTCCTCCCCCACACTGCTATCTCTTTCCATCTGTCTTCTACTTCTATTTATCCTTTATCTCCCTTCTCACCTGCTCATTCTCTTTTAATTGTATGTCACCTAGTGGGTGGCTGTATACGAATATGTGATTATTTGGGGGCAGATGTGTCCTTGGTTAGTACAGTTGGGAAATGAGAGAAGCAGGTTGTCGGTCAGCTTTTATAAGATAATAGATGCTAATAATTTGATGTGCTCAACATACGTAATGCTCCAAAATAAAAACAAAAGATTCAAGTGAAACACCCAAAGTTGGTGAGTTTGTGTAATAGAAAACTGTGTCATTACAGTGTCAACACCACAATATGTCACAAAATAAACAGGGACATTGGCAATTAAGTTTTTAAGTTGAAGTTGTATTTAAATTAACGTGCACGTGTGCTGCCATTCGAGGACACAACTTTGAAACAAGCTTTGGATTGTCCACACGGTGCAATCAGCCCAGCTGATAAAGGTTAAGAGGCACTTCTCTAAACCCGTCATCCTGGCTCAGCCGGGTCCTTCTCTGTCCTGAACTCGGGCACGTTTGCACCCGGTGTTTTATGAGCTTATCGACAGAACTAAAACCTCCTGACTCACATTCTCGTTGTCTCCTGAGTGGTTTCCTGGAAGTATCAGCAATGTGACTAAAATAGCCTCCCTCAATCTTCCTGGAGGATGTCTGGCTAGTTTTTTCCACTGGAACCTTCATATTGATTTGTAAAACAGTTCATTAGACTCAACCTGGGTGAATGAAAATAAAAAGCAATTACTCAGCAAGTTATAAAGAACCAGAAATGGAATCTATGCAGTCAAAGCACGTTTCGTTTAGGTTTTTTGTGCATGTTTCAATTTATTCACGCTTAATAATGTTTTGTATAAAATTACTTTGTTAAATCCATTCCAAACATTTATACTAAAGGTAAATGAGTAAATGAGCATGTGTAGCACTTTACCCTGATTATCTAGATAAGGGGTTCCCAACAATCACCAACAATTTACAGCATTTATTCTGACTCACCTAGTGGTATGGCTGATGTTAATCCACTAGATAGCTCTATATACAGATTTATTTAAACCCACAGTCTTTGCCTGATAGCCCAAAGCTCCACCGACTAGGCTGCACTGTCCCAAATATCTTGTTTCACATATCCAAAACCCTGGAGCAAACAGGGTTAAGTAGCAGTGTTTTTGCTCAAGGACCCAACAGTGGGTGAGATTCGAAATCTCCACTATTGCTAAACCAATCAACAAGCCTTGAAGTATATCTGCAGCCCACTAGGTCGAAAACTTCTGGTCTAGACTAATGTTTGGGACACATCGGGGAAAACTGTGAATAACAATATGCTGGAATGATAAATGAAATACAGCCAGCTTCACTAGAACAAATTCACTCACCTCGACCGAACCATTCTGACCAAAGTGGATTTAGTGGATCTAATCGCTCTGTCAGATTGCTAAAATGAGCCTGAGGTTGTCGAGTGTTGACAGTATCAAGGCCGTTATGTTCTAATAGCTGAGAGGACCCTCACACAGTATCTTGATTAGTGTTCACATCTTGTGAGAGAACCTAATTAGGCCCTAATATAACTGTAGTAATCATGTATTAAATTCATTACTGCAGAGGCAGTCTCAGCTTTGATCTTTAGTCTCTTATAGTGACAAAATATAAAGCATCCCCACATCTATTTCATGTTCCTTTGAAGCATGCACACACTTCTTGGTAAACCTGTGTGGGGCTCCCTTTAGGTTTCACATTGAGATAAAACAGTGCATCTAGTACGTGACTCTTTGAAAATCATGGTGAATAGGCCTAATTACAGGTCTTTGTGGTTGAGAAAAAACAAAATCACCCGGTGAGCATGTCTATAATCATTTGCACACATGACACAGAGTATATTGTTGAGTACATAAATACAATATTATAGATTTTGATCGTGGACTATCTTTGTTTGTGAACAGCTCTATATTAGAGCTGTTCACAATGTTACTTCTTCTTTTAGCTCCTTCCTGTACAGGTCAGGTTGATTTGGCATAATTTTCTTTGTCTAACATAAACCTACCTATTTATCTGGGCTTGGCTCAGCCCTACTGTGCATTGGTTTATTCAATCTAGTGGCTAGGCATGATAATTCAGTGTCTAATTAATCTGGACTGTGGGAGGAAACCGGAGCTTTTGGATGAAAATCAACATTGGACACTGAAAAACAAACCAGATATTCACTTCCGTTAGAAATTGGACATTTAATTCGACTAAGTGAAAGGTTTCCCACCGTTTAACTCTGCATGTATTTAGTGTCTGTGCGCGGTGGATTATGTGTGTTTCAGTACGGTCGATCAGATAGTTATCGTGTGGCCACCACACAGGACAAAGATGAAGGTGGCTCCCCCGACAAGAAGAAAAAAGGTGGGAAGGATCTGGATGATCTGAAGAAGGAAGTGCCCCTGGTAATATGAATAACACAACTACTATTTTTCACATCTCGCACACATTTGCGTGCGTTCATTTGTCTTACTTGCGTTTCCATTCAATTTTTTTCCTGTTTTCTAGACGGAACACAAGATGTCAGTGGAAGAAGTGTGTCGGAAGTTCCAGACAGATATCGTTCAGGTGGATACTCATCATGATTCTTACGGCTCTAGAGCAATATTTTATCTTAACCAATAGGTTTCATTGTGTTCCAGCACTTTGTGCCGCTTTATAGTTTTTAGCTCAAAAGGTTTTTTCATTGACTGCCGTGCCTTTTTTAACTGATATTTTAAACATGCAGTTTAAGCATTGTCATCATTTTTATTTCACACGATGCCAATGCCATACTTTTGAGTCCTTTTGAGCTGTCATAACATAGAATTGTTTAATTCTAACAGAACATCATGTTCTTAAAAAACTATATATTGCGGGACGAATCAACTTTGACATGTATTTGTTTTATGCATTTTATCAACTTCTGATTTTTTTTATCATATATTTTTACATTTTGTAGACATATTTAAAAATGGTTATGCTCTGTATTTATTTATTACAAATCTCTAAACGCTATGCAGTATGCAACCCATTGAACATGTATGTGGGACTTAACAGCTAACATATTGTGAAATCATGCTGGGATCAAATAGGATCAGAATTTATTGATGCTTGAGTCTATATGGCCATTATAACAATTTGTACTTGTTTACTTACTATCTAATTAAACTTTTAATTATTTGTGCCATGTTAACTACATTCAACTTCTTTAACAAGTAGTAGTAATCTCAGACTTTGTCCATACAGTATCTGAAGAAATGTTGTTGCATGTACTATTACTACTACTACTAATAATAATACAATTTATTCAAGGGTGTTTTTCACTAGACTTGATATTACACAAATTAGACAAAACGAGTCAGCCACTCATAGTTTATATCAATATTAGTTATGTTTTATGGCAGTTAGTAATGTGCAGATTTATGTCTTTTCTTATATAAGGGTTTGACCAATGCCAAGGCTGCCGAGTTTCTTGCTCGTGACGGTCCAAACGCCCTCACACCTCCCCCAACCACTCCGGAGTGGGTCAAGTTTTGCAGGCAACTGTTTGGCGGCTTCTCCATCCTGCTGTGGATCGGTGCCATTCTCTGCTTTCTGGCCTATGCCATCCAGGCAGTCACTGAGGATGATCCTGCCGGGGATAATGTAAGATCTGAAAAGATGACAAATCTCATATTCATTTGCAAATGAATAACTAATCAGCATATGTTCCTGTTCTGTCTGCCTCTTAGCTGTATCTGGGTATCGTGCTGTCCGCTGTGGTCATCATTACCGGCTGCTTCTCCTACTTCCAGGAGGCCAAGAGCTCCAAAATCATGGAGTCTTTTAAGAACATGGTACCCCAGGTATGTATTGCTTATTACGTGCTATAAACATGTGGGGATGAGATGGATAATGGATGCATTCACTCTACCTCCAGCAAGCGTTGGTGATCCGTGAAGGAGAGAAGATGCAAATAAATGCAGAGGAGGTTGTTGGAGGAGATCTTGTGGAGGTGAAAGGCGGTGACAGAATTCCTGCTGATCTCAGAATCATCTCCTCTCATGGATGCAAGGTATATAAACATAATTAAGAGTTAAAAGGAAAGGACATTGTGCATTTATTACATGACAGTTTCTAGGCTACCAAAATAATTCTGATTTTAAGAAATACATTTCATTCATTTGATGTTCATAAAAATTATAGTAGCATCGCTCTGACATTTTTAATGTGTATATACAGTGCAAGTCAAAAGTTTACACAAACCTTCTTATTCAGCATTTTGTAATATTGCAAACATACAATTAAAATCAATAAATATGATGGAACACATGTGAAATGTACATGTAGTATGGTGGTGCCATCGAAGAGTCCCCAATAGATGCTCACCATCTGTGTCTTGGTCTCGTGGGGTGTCTCGTATGCTGTCCTGCCCACTCAACAGTTTGCTCTTTTAAAGGCAGCCTGGTGGTTAGAGAATCGTGTTTGTAACCCGGAAGGTTGCCGGTTCTTTTCCACGAGTCAATAGATCACGACTGAAGTGCCACTGAGCAAGGCTCCTAACACTTTACTGCTTCCTGGGTGCACCGGCTAGGGATTCTCACCGTGCCGGGAATCTGTGCTAACTGCTGTTTCCTAGTGGGTGTTTCACAAGCAATTGTGATGATAATGTTGTGATGATAAAGGTTTTCCAAGAGCTACAAATGATTTCCCAGAGGTACTGAGTACTTGTTGGCTGCTTAGTTTTCACTGTGCAGTTCAACTTATCCCATCATCTCAACTGGGTTTTAGGATAAGTGATCTGACCAAGCCCTCGAAGACTCTTCTTTTCATTCAAATTGTTCTTAGATAGCCTGGAGGTCTGTACAATCTAGATAGGGAATTAAATCTAGAAAATCCATTGAATATTGATAAGGTGTGCCCAAACGTTTGACTGGAACTGTATGCAGTAAAATATCTCACACAGTGATAAAGTGAAATGCATTTTCTTCCAGGTGGACAACTCTTCTCTTACTGGTGAATCGGAACCACAAACACGATCACCTGACTGCACCCATGACAATCCGCTGGAAACCCGCAACATTGCTTTCTTCTCTACTAACTGTGTTGAAGGTACAGACTTCTTATCAAAATGTATTTGAGCTCCTTTTTACAACAACTACAAAAACAAAACGGACATTTCTTTTCTCTCACAGGCACTGCCCGCGGCATTGTTGTATGTACTGGTGATCGTACCGTGATGGGTCGCATTGCAACTCTGACCTCAGGGCTGGAGACAGGAAAGACCCCTATCGCAAAGGAGATTGAGCACTTCATCCACATCATCACAGGAGTGGCCGTCTTTCTTGGTGTCACTTTCTTCATCCTGTCAATCATCCTAGGCTACAGCTGGCTGGAGGCTGTCATCTTCCTCATTGGGATTATCGTGGCCAATGTGCCAGAGGGGCTGCTAGCTACTGTCACTGTGAGCATTCTCCAGCATCCCGACAGATACTGGAATTACATGAAATCTAAGAACTGACATCTTCTTTCTCTGTTAGGTGTGTTTGACCCTGACTGCTAAGCGCATGGCGAAGAAGAACTGCCTGGTGAAGAATCTGGAGGCCGTAGAGACTCTGGGCTCCACCTCCACCATTTGCTCAGATAAAACTGGAACCCTGACACAGAACCGTATGACCGTGGCCCATATGTGGTTTGATAACCAGATCCATGAGGCTGACACCACTGAGGACCAGTCCGGTTAGTGATCGTCACACACTTGTAACCATAACATCCAGTGTCTTTCCACAGTACAAACACAGTGTTGGTGTGTCTGTTTGTCTCTGTACCCTGTGACAGACTGATGACCCTAAACAGAACTAAAACTAGATAACAAGTCAATGACTGTTACAAAATATGATTCAAGATCGGACTTCTTTTGGCAGGTGCATCATTTGACAAGACCTCTGCAACCTGGGTGGCTCTGGCGCGAGTAGCGGCCTTGTGTAACAGAGCAGTATTTAAAGCTGCCCAGGATGCTCTACCGATCCTGAAGAGGGATGTTGCCGGCGATGCTTCCGAGTCCGCCTTGCTGAAATGCATTGAGCTTTCATGTGGGTCCGTCAAACAGATGAGAGAGAAGAACAAGAAAGTTGCCGAGATCCCATTCAACTCAACCAACAAATATCAGGTCAGTATTAAAAAGATTAGAATGTCCAATACTCCAATGTAATAGCAGTTCAAATCAAAACTATTTCTAGCCCAGATCTAGTCAATGTGGTGTACTGACGTCTGGTCCATTTGAAAATGAATTAAATTAATTTTACTAAGGTCACTTTTTGAACATTTACAGCATTTAGCAGATGTTTTTATCCAAAGTGACTTACGTTTACAACAGAACACTATTTTAAGCAATTAAGGTTTAAAGGCCTTGCTTGGGGACACAAAAGTGGCAACTTGATGGTAGTGGGGCTTCAACTGATGATTTTCTTATTGCTAGATCCAGGACTCTAAACACCAAGTCATCACTGACCACATTGTGTGTGATTGTATTACATTACTATTTATTTAAATTTTACACTGACTAGAAACAGAATTATTTAATCACCCTTTACATTACAGGAAGTAAATGCTTTTTGGATTAACAGGATGACATTACATATGAACGCATTCTTCATTTATACTACCCTTTGTTTTCAAGTCGCCTGCATTCCCTTGGTGTCCAACAACTCCAACTGATTTTTTGCCATATTTATTACCCACCTGAACAATGGAAGCTAAAGTATTGTAGAGTTTCTATGCCTGCACACTTGACCCTGACAATATTAAAAAGTGACCATGACACAATTCTTTAAAAGACTGCTGTGCATTTCATTTTACCCTTCTCTCATGTTTTTATAGCTATCCATCCATGAGACTGAAGACCCGAATGATAATCGCTACCTATTAGTGATGAAGGGGGCTCCAGAGCGCATTCTGGATCGCTGCTCCACTATCATTCTGCAGGGCAAAGAACAACCTATGGACGAGGAAATGAAAGAAGCCTTTCAAAATGCCTACCTGGAGCTTGGAGGACTGGGAGAAAGAGTGCTCGGTATGTGACAAAAAGTGTAAAAATGGTTCCAGCAACTAAATTAGCCTCGATCTGCTGTATTGATTATCTTAGAATCTTTAGAAACATTTAATACAAAAAATGATTAACCCATGGGCATAACTTGTGTTCCCTCTTTACAGGGTTCTGTCACCTCTTGATGCCCGAGGATCAGTATCCCAAAGGTTTTGCTTTTGACACAGATGATGTAAACTTCCAGACAGATAACTTGTGCTTTGTGGGTCTGATGTCCATGATTGACCCTCCACGTGCCGCTGTGCCTGACGCAGTAGGCAAGTGCCGCTCAGCTGGCATTAAGGTCATCATGGTGACCGGAGATCATCCCATCACTGCCAAGGCCATTGCCAAGGGAGTAGGCATCATCTCTGAAGGCACAGAGACAGTGGAGGACATTGCAGCTCGTCTCAACATCCCAGTCAGCCAGGTCAACCCCAGGTAGATACTGCACACTAACAAACTATTGCATGCATTCCCCGTGTCTGCAGGGCTTTCCTCTGGGTGCTCCGGTTGTCTTTTACAGTCCAAAAGCAGCACACTGCTAATATTTTAGCATTGTTACCTCTGAGCAAAAAGGTCCTTGGGTTCCAAACCCAAGGTGGAGAGTTCTTTCTGCATGAGCTTACTCCATGTGCTCTGTTTTCCCCCATAATCCAACAACATGAGATTGACTGGATGTACTAAATTGTCCATGAGTGAGTTTAATATAATCTTGTGAGCTGATTTATCATAAATCATTGTCCTGGATGTAAACAGTATGTAAAAAAAAACAATGTTCAAATCTTAATAAACAAACACAACACAGTGTAAACAATATATTTATTGATTTATATGTTACGATAATTAACTTGGGGGAGAATCTTTGGGGGAAAGTTCATTAATGTACCCATCGAATTTACGATCGTATTTGTAACATGTCACTTCATATTATGTAATCAGACCATTCAATCAACACTGTTGTATATTTAATCATTTCTGACATTTAAGAAGTTTATGAATGAATTCCAGTCTAGTAGTACCGCACCTCTATTATATTTTATTTACCTGTTACTCATGACTCACAATTTATGTGTGTTTTTCAGGGATGCCAAAGCCTGTGTGATCCATGGCACAGAACTTAAGGACATGTCTCAGGATCAAATCGATGAGATTCTGCAAAACCACACTGAAATCGTTTTTGCCAGGACCTCTCCCCAGCAAAAGCTCATCATTGTCGAGGGTTGTCAGCGACAGGTACATTAGTCCATTGTTTTTCTTTATTATTGTAATTTAGTCCAAACAGGGTACACCCACCACTTTGCAGATATAACAGCCCTTCTTATGGAAGAGCATCTACAGTATTTTAGACTTGAAGGACATGTAACATGAAAGTCTTTATTAAACAGTAAGTGAGGGCTTTCCCCACAATATTTTATATGTTTAATTTTTGTTAGAGGATGGGTCAGATCTTTTTTCTTGAATCAATATTTCTATATTGACACCCGAACTAGCTGCACTGGTTTTGAATGCTGGAGTCTGTGGCCTTGTTTAAAAGTTTTTCAGTTCTAAGTAAATTTTTACATGGAAACAAAAACAGTGATGTTTTGTATTATCTGTTGTCTTAATCATGCAGTTGACTCGATTGTTTGTACTCTTTTGTGTGTCCCTCAGGGAGCTATTGTCGCTGTAACTGGGGATGGTGTGAATGACTCTCCAGCTCTGAAAAAGGCTGATATTGGTGTTGCCATGGGGATTGCTGGGTCTGACGTGTCCAAACAAGCTGCCGACATGATCCTGCTGGATGACAACTTTGCCTCCATTGTTACTGGAGTAGAAGAGGGTAAGTGCTTGAAAAGAAATAGATGATTTAAGAATCATGATATGTCCTGGGATAAGTGCCTTAATGATGTATCTCCTTCTCACCACAGGCCGCCTGATCTTTGATAACTTGAAGAAATCCATTGCCTATACACTGACCAGCAACATCCCTGAAATTACACCTTTCCTCTTTTTCATCATTGTGAACATCCCTCTGCCCCTGGGTACCATCACCATCCTTTGCATTGATCTGGGAACAGACATGGTGAGATTTTGGAGCGTTCTATTCAGTGGTCTTGTTTATATTCGGACTGGGCGATGAGGAAAAAAATTTATATCTCGATATATTTAAGCTGAATGGTGATATACTGTATTACATTGTACAAGTGTTTTATGAATATTTTATAAACAGAACATTCAGTATTATGTTCTCAATCGTCTTCATCAACATCAACATCATTCAAATGAAAATAAAATGTTCCTGTTTAAACATAAGACAAATGTTTTAACTGGGTGTCTTAATCTTTTCCCATGATTCTATATTTGGTGAAAAGATGAGCTAAACAAGTTGAAAAGATGTTTATTAAACCAAAATATGTATTAAAGATTGAAATATATGACAAATGATTTAACTTACAGACCTACTGTGCTCTTAATTGGAACAGAAGAGAGAGACCAGAATGAAGCTCTGTACAATATTTAGACTTTAGCACAATTAAAAAACTTATATCAGTATGGAGGGTATAGTGTCACTTTATATTTGAATAGATCAATATACCACCCAGCCCTAATTTCTATACAGTATGTACCAGCAAACAAACATGCAGTACTAGAGTCCTCATGTTCTCATTGATGCACCTTGAGCTATGCTAAACAAGACTCTTGTTTGATAATATAGAAATAAAGAATTCTAAAGGATCTATTGAGGAACTATTATAATAAAAGTAACTTTGCTCTTTTGTGGTTTTATTTTTAACATTCATTTTTAATGTCTGCGTTTTCCTAGGTTCCTGCTATCTCATTGGCATATGAGGCAGCTGAGAGTGACATCATGAAAAGACAGCCCAGGAACCCAAGCAGGGACAAACTGGTGAATGAGCGTCTTATCAGCATTGCCTATGGACAGATTGGTAAGATCAACTTAACTATAAGAGTTCAGTCTTCTGTGCTTTCTGTTCCACATCGAACGTATATTTGAAAAGTGTCTGTTCAAGAGATCAATCTAATCAAATAAAACATCTCAAAAAGATTTAGAAAACCCAGAGTGCACGGCTAACTATAGTAACAGACCAGACTGATCTGTAACAGGAAAATGCATGTGTAAGTTAGAATGTATAGAAATGTAATAAGATGTGAGGTAGAAACGATTAAAACTATAGCTGCAACAGAAGATGCTTTCATACATTAACACACACTAGCGAACACACTGATGATGGAGCAGCAAACACACATACCTGCTGCTATTCATTTCCTATTCTGACTGGGTATGTGAGTATTAGGGTTGTCCACAACCAAGGACTTTGTTGGTCGCCCAGTGGTCGTCATTTACTCCAACTAATCGACTAATAGTCGACTAAAAATACCATTTAGACCGGGATACATATTTGT
>JAOUQU010000034.1:5222428-5232529 GCA_028566735.1 Ammoglanis amapaensis | reverse complement strand
AGCCTGGATTTGAACCCCCAACCTTTGGGTTCCCAGCCCAACGCTCTACCCACTAGGCTACACTGTCCCTATTATATTGCATATTATCAAAAACGTCAGTTTTTACTATTGTGTGCAGTTCTGCGGAAAATAAGCCAACAGAAGTCTCATTGAAAGTATCTTTTAAAAATGAGAAATATATTTTTGGAAATACTACAATACTTTAGCTGTTTTATTAATATTTAAATTGCTTTTTTACTTGTCTGCTTTAACCCAACAAAGGAACAACCGGAAACGTTCATCCCAAACTCTGCTTGTCTTTCTCTCTCCTTTTGTCCACAGTTGAAAAACAGGCAAAACAAGTTGGCCATCCTCACATACTAAGAGAGCGAGAGAGTGAACTTAAAGAACAATAAAACGGCCAGTAATGGCTTAATTGAGCTGTCGGTCATCAGTTTTCAGCTCGTTCACTCTCCCTCGATCTTGGTTTGTTGTTCATCTGAAAAGAGGCATGGATGTAGTGTGGAAGCTCTTCGCATGGAGCAACTTCTTATAAAAGTGTCTTTGCTGGGAAATAAAAAGGAAAAAGCTGTATTGATTTTGATGTATTTATGAAAAACACTGAAAAACTGCCACATAACTCTTCCATTATGGATCAATGTAACTTTGCTCGGATGATGCGCTGTCGATGCTCTGTCAAAAGGGTGTTCTTTTTATCAAGGATGTTTAGCATCCTGTTACCAAATGTATAGAAAAATGTGTCCTGACTGCATAATAGTTTATAAGGTGCCTTAAAATAGATCAAAATGGAAGGTGCTGGAAGAAATGTGAAATGTGCTGTTAATGAACTTGAATAAGTAAGTCAACGATTTGTGTTTCTAGTTAGTATGCAAATCAGTGGTGGATTAAAAATCACAACTGGATTACCTATTTTCTGAAAAAACACACACATTTATTTATGTATTTTACAATTGAAAGCAAGGTTATACTTCTATACCTTTTTTAGTCACTAAAACTGTACAACACGAGCCCTCATTTCCAGTTTTGTGTCCTTTTCAGATTACTTGTGAATCGAATGTCAGATTGTTTGAAGTATTTAAATTGATCATAACTGACAGGATGCAGTTGTAAAATAAATATGTATAGTATTGTTGCTTGTAAGGAATACATTGTATGTGCTTACCACTGTGCTATTTATTTTGGATGTGGGTTATTATACCACCGGGCCACCAGCCAACAAGTAAATAAAGCATTTAGTTTAAAACCTATCCCTCTAGCAAGCCTATTTGAAACTTTCTTCTTCTGTACTCCATAAGTTGTTCGATATTAATACCACAATTTTAATAACCAGGGTTCTTAAGTGTTTCAGTTAATCTGACAATAAACATTTTATTCTGGTTTCAAGATTGGATTCCAAGATGAATTCTTATGTGGATGTCAAGTTGGCCATTGTTCATATTAGTTTTGATTCATCTTTAAATGTTGAACATTTCAAGACCATTAATATCCTACTATAAGCTATTTTCCATCGAACTTCTGAATATATTTTAAACCGTTTTCATACTATATGGTACTTAATAAAAAGCCTATCTTGTTAGTTTTACTCTGCCTTTTATTCAGATACGGTTGAATTGAAATCAGTCGAAACTATGTAGCTGATATTTTTTGATATTCCACATTGTTCAGTCAATTTGTCAGCATCTATAAATGGATTTCTTTTCCTTGGGATTTTTGGGAAAAATTAATTATATTTTTTTAAGTACACTTTAGTACACTTTAAAGTCTGGCCAGTTTTAAAACTGTCTTGAAGAGGGAGTTTTGGTTTGGGGAAGGTTCAATGTTTGTTGCAGCCGTGTTCTGAAGATCGCTGAGTCCACTCCGTCCTCTGACATGACAGGAAATGACATCACAGCGAAACTCTGGTTCAGTATGTATTTTCCAATCGTATCTTGCCGTCTCTGTGCCCTGTGCTGTTGCATGACATCAGTTCTTTCTCTGGTTCTCTAAATTTGTAAGGGATCAGTCAAGCCAACTTTAGTTACCACCCCTGAAGTTAAAACTACTCACAACCGCGACATTAGAAGCCGCTGGCCTACAACAGTCCTTTGTTTTTTGTTGGTTAATGTCTGCCATCAATGGATGCTGACTTAAACCGCCATGACTCTTTACTGAACGTGTCACTCTTGACAACTACAGTAAATGATGTGCGATGATTTCCTAAGACACCACTCTGGAAACGGTTTCACATTTTTGCTTTTTTCTGCTCGGTTACTTTCCGTTATTTTGCATATTCTCTGGAAGTATCGATGAGCATTCATTTGTGCCCACATCTAGACCAGCGGATTTTTCTTCTCTACATTTAAGCTTTTTATGCTTGATGCTTCATGCTGCCAACAGCCAGGACTTTTCCTAGCAAAAAGGCTCTTACGTTTTAAGGCCCCTGTGTTTAAAAGTTCCTAAAAGATCTAGCTATGAAACTATTACAACAATTGGCATGTGGTGTTTGTTTTGGTATTTGACAATATGTCTTTTTCTGTTTACTTTTTACTCTGCCTTTATTTCTCTATCCTCATTCCTCTTCTTTCACTCCCTTTTCTAATAAATCTTTGTTTTATATTTTCTTTCTTCACACGTTCTTCCTGATTTTTTTTCAATCGTTACCATCCCATTTTCTTCAACCACTGCTCTCTTCCTTCTTTCTTCTTCATTTTCTCTGTCCTCATGGCAGATATCAGGTTGCGGGTCCGGGCCGAATACTCAGAGCACGAGTCAGCCTTGCGATCCCGGGTCTCCTCGGACAAGCAACATCCGCTGGAACGCAAGTTCGAGCTGTTTAGCCGTGCCAGTATGCTGCTGCGTGCTCGTGACCTGGGCTCTATCGTATGTGACATCAAATTCTCAGAGCTACAGAACTTGGATGCTTTCTGGTCCGATTATTTAAGCGGTGCACTCCTAGAGGCACTCAAGGGCGTCTTTATCACAGACTCGCTAAAAAGAGCAGCTGGTCAAGAGGGCGTGAGACTGCTGGTCTGTGTGGACCAGGACGACTACGAGGAGGGCAGGAGGCTGCTGCTTAGCAACCGGCTACACAGCACAGAGAATAGACCATCTCACAGGTAGGTGTGCATGATCGAGGCCTAATTAATGCAAAAGAAAAGTTAATGAATCTTCCTGTGTGTTAAGGGTGAGCGACATTTTTATTACTGCACTATATTTTACGTGCCTGTGTTGTACTAAACGATCTGTAGGAAAGAATTAGAACCAAATTTGGAATCTCTTGCTAAATTTTAAATGATAGCAAAACCATCGTTATGGCTAAACCTTATTGTAAGTGCAAAGAGATGGATTATTAAGTATAATAATCATATAATTATCACCATGTCTGTGTGGGTTTCCACCAGAAGCTCTCATAGTTGAAAGGCATTGTAAGTGAGGTGACCTGATGATACAAAAATTGTCCACGACGAACACTAGTACTCATAATACTTACGGAACTAGTGCAGGTGTATATTGTAAATAAAACCGCTTTTTTGCCATTGAAGTTTAGAAATATAGTTGTATTATCAGATACATTTTATTATTGTTGTTAGCTGTAATAAAAAAAAGGTTAGCACAGTAACCACAACAAATAATGCTATTGCTTGTTGTTTCTTTTATAAGCAGGTATAATTAAGGAGGAAGATATGAAAATGCAGTAAATTAGAGGTAGGTCTACTGTCTACTGCTCTTATACATACATCACTCAAATTATTAACACTTCGAGTGTTAACTTAAGCAATGGTCTAATAATTACTGTCAATTTTATATAACAAATGTATAATGTTTCTACAAATTCAGTTGAATGTTATAATGATTTGATTTTACTAATAACATAGGTGTACCAAAACATTAACAGGGTTGCCAGATTGCAACAATGGTTTTCTGTCCAAAAACCTTTGCAAAATCCAAAATTATTTGGGAAAAAATCGGCTTTTCTCATTGCTAGTGTCCGATGTGGAAATAGCAACCAACTATGAAGGTAGCTCCTGAAGAGTTACCAAAGAGCACTTACTCTCCTAACATATTTTAAAACCACTGTACTGACCTTTTGGATTTCTACCTTTGTTTGTTTCTACCTTTTTGACTTGTAAGTTGATGTCTATATCGGACATGTAGCTCATCACTTGTCTATTTATAATAATAGCATCTGCTAAGTGTAATGTAATAAAAAAAAACACTCAAAACGCCACACTACAAGCAGTTAACTTAATTTTAAGCTCGGTTTGTAATGTTAATAAACATATATGCACCTCTAGCAGGTGATGTCTAGCTGTAATCCATGCTTAGTGTCAGATCCTTTTTGGTTATTTGTTTTGTATTTTTCTCACTTTAACAAGCACTAAACAAGCCTAATCATGTCCAAATCATGACTAGCCTAAGTCATTACGGTCTAACCAATGGATGAGTGTCAGAATGGAACAGTGTCTGTTGAACTGGAAAGAAAAAACATGTTGATCAAACATGACCAGATTTATATAGGGTTGATTTCAGTTGCTTGTTTTCTGCATTATCGTATATAGTGTGAGTAAAACGAAGCTAATGAGTGGACTTTTTTATTTTTTATCATATCCTTATATTCTGTAGTAGATAATGAACAGTATTAATAAGGCAAAAAGTTATGTTTGTTTCAAAGTGTTTCTAAAAGTTTATTTTACACTAAATTTTGGCTGCTGTGTAGAAGACGAGTTGAAATCCAAATATCTGAACCTTCTTTTCTGTCTGGTGTTGAGGGTATAGAAGCTCATTTGCACGATTTCACTTTGCCTCTCTCGTTCGTTCTCATTATTTAATTTTACCTACAAAACAATTGGATTTCTGGAACACCAAAGAACCAGGTCAGCAGAACTTCTAAACGGGGAAATAATTTTGACACTAGGGGGCAGCAGATGATCTTTGCCGTTCTTGTTTTACAACTTTAAATCTTTGAGATTTAATCCATTTAATTTTCTTGTTGTTTTGATATTTCCCTTCATCCAGACACTGTTAGATATGTGCTGCTAATTATTTTCCATGAATTCTTTCACGTCATTTTCAGTGCCCATCACTGTTCTTAATTTACTTTTAATTCCTCTTTATTCTAATTTCTAAAATGTGCAATTAGATAATGCTATAGTGTTATTAAAATTTTCTGCATTAATGTTCCTATGTTCCTTCTTTGATATTTTGTTAAAGGTTCTGAAGAGCAACATGGAAATACTGAGAACGAGAAAGACCTAATCGCCAAGAGTTGTTTCATTTTTTTGACAAAAGGCTGTATAAGAATTAAAAGTTTACAAAATGCTGGACTCATGAATGCAGGATGGAATACTTTACCGAAAAGTAAATAGTTTGTTTTCAGCTGTATTAATATGTTTGTTGTCAAAGTAAGGGAACACGTGCCCAGACCAAGCACATGATGCTCCTGTGACGTTTCATGACTCTTTTTGTTTCTCTTTTTCATTATGCTACCGATTAATGAAAGAGAGTCCATGATAATACTTTACATTTATTTTTTATGGTATTCAAAAGTAGCAAACGTTCACATGTTAAAATTTTATTTTTAAGCATTTGCTAGCAGATAAGAGATAAGCTTTAGCAGCTGGTTTATAACCAAGAGTACTAAAGTTTATTTAAAATTCAATTTCAAATCTATCATTGCTCAGCTGCCATGACTTCACAAACTGACCTCCAAATATCCACATAGGTAAGGTGTCTTTTCCTCCTGCTGCGTGGCAGGCTCTTTAAATTAGTATAGTAGCTGCATTGGTTTGTCTTAAAAGACACCAGCAGACGTGGAAGTCCTGGGTCCAAAATTACCCAGTAGTGATCAGAAACGCCTGACAAGCCTGATATCTGTGTCCAGAGAACATATGATGTATAAAGAGAAGAATCACACGATCACTTGAACAGAGGAATTAAATAAGTTGACCTTAAACCACGACCACACTGGGCCTTTATATGTTTTGTATTAGGAATATATATGGGTGATTAATATTGTTATATTTGTATTGTTTTAAAACTGTAGTGGTTCATAAATGTTCTGTCTGTACTCCGAGTTAAAAGGCCAATGAAGTGTGTTTTGTTTAATCTGTTAATTTAATGGACACGAGTATAAGATTTTCATTTCTAATTTACTTAAAAATAAACATCACAGGTGCTTGCACCATTTCTGTTGTTGCTTGATATTTTTATTTTCAAAGAAATGTTTCCACACACAATAAAAAATGCAGGCTAATTGAAAACACTGACTTGTTCTATAGGTTGTACAGCCACTGGGATGCATAAGCTAGTGCACTGCAGCGCTGGTCCCAAGTTCGGATAAACGGAGAGTGTTGTGTCAGGAAGCGCATCCAGCATAAAAGTGATGGCAAATAGAATCTGCCATGTTATGTTATCTGTTATGGTTGCATCCACAAACTTCATGCTCACCCAGACTTATCTTAGGATTGTGCTGTGAATTAAAGCCTCTTGTAAGGATTTTAGGTTTCTCAGCTGGGGTCCTTTGCAGATTTACCACATGTGGAGGAACCTCATCTTGTTCACCTCCACTCTCGTGTCCAAACCTGAGGATTCCAGACCGTCTGAAATGTGTAACAATATTCTGCAACCCGAGACTCAATTTCATGATGTTAAAAAGTTTTAAGGCATATACTGTGCAGTTTACCCAGTATGAATTGATTGGCTTGATGCCTTATCTGGTGTGTGTTCTTGGTTTGCCTTGTTAAGGATACATTTGTGGTGACACCGTTAAATTATATAGTACAGGGTCTATGGTTGTGTTCTTTTGCTGTCCATGGTACTGAAGCTGCATTTAAATGGTGGGAGATAAGTCACCAAGAACCAAAATGAATAGTAGTGAGACATGACAAATGTGGATCCTTCTAGACAGGTTTGTTTCATAACACAGCTCAGCGGTAAGCTCATAAAGTAAATTCTGACATTCATTATTATAAAATATTTATAAAGCTATGTTACAATAATTGGTTATAAAAGCAGAGTATAATTTTACCATTGTTTTATTTAAAGCACCAATAGGATGTTTTTTGTGTTATAATATGTTATTTTGCATTTATACCTATTATGGTCCCATGTGCTTCGTTTACTCAGTTGCTTTTGGATCTTCACTTCGCCCTTCGTGGCACTGTAATACGGAAATGTCCCCCTCCTTTTGAGTGGCGGGAGCACAGCATCATGGATCAGTGGAGATCTGGGTTTGATTGTTTTTTTTTATAAACTATAGGAAATGTTGAATGTTCTCTCCATGTTTGTGTTGTCTGCTTTTCCATACCTTTCAAAAAAATACTAGGGCGGTTAATTTACTGCTTTAAAATATATCTGGGTGTAAACATGCTGTTGTGGTTTGGGGTAGCTCCCTCTCCACGGTATTATCCATGTCCTAAATGTTTTGGGTGGTACCAGGTAAGACTATATCACGAATGGAAGAAGAAATATACTTTTAAATGCAATACCTGTACCATTAAAATATTATTTTGGAACCTTCATAGTATTTCTGACCTTTATCTTTTGAGTTCTTCAATCCGTCCATCTCTTTTTCAAAGCAGTCATCAAGTCGCCATGGAAACCGTCTAACGACACGGCCGAAGTGAGTGATAGGGGGCTGATGGTGATGGTGTTGGGGGTGATGAGAGGTTCAGGTCTGACCCACTCCCCCATGCGCCTGACCCCCATCACCTTTCACCTCGGATTCAAATTCGGCCTCTTTACCCTGGTCCCCCCTTCTGTCCCTGCAACGGCCTCCTACTGCCACCTCTGCGGCCCCCTCCGCCCCCATCTCTCCATCTATCCTTCCGTTTCAAGCCTCTGTTTGCGCGTCTCCCAGCCACACTGCGCATTTATGGTGGAGATTGCGGCCGTGCGTCACGGGAAATGCTGGTAATGTTTATAACCTGCTTATTTCTGCGTTTAACTTCTTTTGCTGGTTGAGTCCCTTCCTATCCTTCACAACAGTCTGTAATGTTTTCTTTTTCGTATCACCTGTGCATTCTGGGTTCTAAATAATCATTCTAATCTTAAGATGAATGGTAAATAAGAAGGTGCGTTGGGAAGTTCTTACCTGTAATGGTTTCTGTACAGGCCGGGAGTTTCTTTTATTGATTAGTCTGAACTAATTCTTTGGGCAACCCGTGTACTCCCTCTTACTGTGTGTCTTCACCCCCTCCCTTCCTTCTGCATGTGGCTACAGTCATTGGGTGTGTATAGGTGCATACACACACACGCTCTGGAATATTCCACATAGCGGGAATATTTGAATACAGCTCCTAAGTCTTAAACGGATTGTATAATCCATTGTCGCGTGGAGCTTCCAATTCTGTCTGGCTTCTATATTGTTTGCAGTATTTTTTTAAAAATCTAATTATCTGGGAGCTGGTGTCATACCTTTGTTTGTTGCATTGCCTTTGTTGTCACTTTGATCTTTTCTCCTAGTCTTACCTGATAATGGTACATCAGAAAATGCTGGTCTTTATCCCCCACCCCCACGTCAAATCGTTATGGATTAAAATACATTCGTTCTAGATCCGAAATTGGTTCGTATAACGGAATTCTTAATAACTGATATCCTTAAATGATGCCCCTTGACCCAAACAAACCAAATCACAACAGGACCCAATTGGGACCCAGTGCTAATCAGTGGCAATCTGATTTGAGTCATTTGTTCTGGTGGGATTTTGAGGTTTACTCTGGCAGTCTTTCTCTTTCTCTTTGGGTTTGTCTGAGGGAATCAAACCGTGTTTAGTCCTTGGCGCGACTCTCTAATCAATATGGTCGATTTTTGTTTGGCGGCGGTATCCGTGATAACGACGGGAAAATAACAGCGTCGCCCAGACGTGCCGAAGGGAAATCGATCAACAAACCGAGTTAATTATAGCTGAAAATCAATCAAGAGGAAGTGATCAGACTTTAAATAGCGAGCAGCAGGACAGAAGAGCTTCAGCATCTCCAGTCGCCAGTGGTTCGTTTCTGCACATCTGTAAACCAGCCATGAAAACCTGCAGGGGGTTTTGATCTGGAGAAGAAAACACACACTGGGGATTAATGCACCACGACTTGTGATACATTTACACCCAGAGTATTTTATTAATATTATTTTTACATAACATATTTTTGTCTATTTTATTTATCATGTAATAATACCGACGCCAATGAACTGATTCATGTTATTTGTAGATTTATTTATTAGATGTGTTTGGACAAGCACATATAATGTAAACACTAATTTGTGCTCATTTTAGTCAAAGCCACCAATGTAAACACGTTTCTTTCATAAAAACAATTTCACAATTATGTTTAAGCTAGATTTACTCGAATTTAGACATAATAACTAGCATATGCATGCTTATAACCAATATATTCAAGTGAATACACGTACAATTATATTTTCTTTTATTATTAATAATACTGAACATTTTGATGGTTCATGGAAAACAAATCATCAAACATTTATTGCAACAGGACTTCATTTGTTTGAACTTTGAGACCTTTGGCTCATTTATTGATAGCTCAATAATCTTGATTAATTTGATTATTATATTATTCGTTGCTGATATTTAGTTGTTTTTTAAAACACATATCCAGTTTAGTAGTTCAATGGTCTAACTGCAAAATATTCAAACACGTTTTCCTTTTGATCCCATAAGACGATTGGTTCAGTACAGAAGTCCACATGTTTTTTTATTTTATTTATATGTTGGATATCTATAAACTGACTGACAAGAGGCATATAAACGTACTGATGAATCAACACTGATCTGTGGATTTTTTTTCTTGTTTTTCAACAAATCATGCCTCATATTTTCTTATGATTTTTCATAGCTCGTGTAGCCTAACAATGAAGAACAACAGGCTATAAATACTGAACAATGTATTGTTGTATTCATGGCAGAAGCGATATAAGATAATTATGTTACCTTTTAACTATGGTTCAAACTTGTAATCATCATGATGTGTATTTTCTATAGTCGCTTAATGCTTGCCTATGAATTAATAGGTGTGTGTATCCGTGCGTCGCTAAACGTGTGTGTGTGTGTGTGTGTGTGTGTGTGTGTGTGTGTGTGTGTGTGTGTGTGTGTGTGTGTGTGTGTGTGT
>JAOUQU010000034.1:5187501-5218792 GCA_028566735.1 Ammoglanis amapaensis | reverse complement strand
AATGCTGACGACGATCAGATCTGCCTGCTGCAGCACGGTAAATCACTGATCAAAATAACCACGTTTATGGCCACTCTTGTCTGTTGTGTGTGGCTGTTTGCTTTATGTGTCTTTAGGACCAGATCAGGCATTAGGGTCAAGGGTCAAATTCAGCCAGAGGTCAAATTCAGAGATCCAGACGACCTTGCTCGATTGCATGACCTTGAGGGTCAAAGAGTAATGGTACAATGGTGCAGGGTGAGAGACACCGACTGGGAGTAGTGAGATGGTCATCAAATTTAAATGTCATCTGTTCATGTAATAGTGTAAGTAGATTCAGTCACATGCACACGTACTGAGCGGCTGAATGTGGCTGCATGATCGCTGATCATAATGTCAGCACAAATAAGCCAGCAGCTTTGCTTTCTTCCTTTAGTTTTGCTGCACTAGTGTCATGGTGAACAGACAGATCAAGGATTTTGTCTCCTCTTCAAACCTGATGGTGATTCGAGTCCATCAGAAGTGCACTTCTGCATGCTACCTGTGTGAGGCACAGAAGAGTCAGCTGTCTGACTATTGGCTAGGATGCCTGGTGATGTGAACAGCAGAGAAAATGCAAATATAAATAGAACTGCCTAAACATTTATCAGATTTAATCAAGTGAAAATCACATGGTTGTGGGGACAGGGATCTCCAAGATTTATCCAGTAATATGCATGCTAACTTTGATCTTCTTCTGATCCGATTCTATCCTTATAAGATGCTTCAGATTTGGCACGTCCCTAATACATTATCCAGTAAGGCTAAAATATCCAGAATGCCATCTTTGGCTGTTTTACACATAAAATATTGTTTTATTTCCAAATTAATTGGAAAGGTGTGGTCCAAAAGGCAATTCCGATGTCCATTTTGAGTCTTTTTAAGCACTGATCACATCCAGCTCCCATCTTATCCTGCATTGATCCGATCTCATCCGGTTTCGATCTCACTTCATCTAGCTCCTATTGAATCTCATCCAGCTTCGATGTAATCCAGCTCTGATCTGATCTCCTTCAGCTTCAATCTGATCCTTTCTCAATCTGATTCAATATTACCAGTTTTCACCTCTACCAGTTCTGATCTTATCCATAACCATCAGGGTGGCACGGTAGCTTGGTGGCTTGGACTGTCACCTCACAGCAAGAAGGTCCTGGGTTTCAACCCCAGGTTGGGTTTCTCCCACAGTTCAAAAACATGCATTACTAATGCACATTTTCAACATTTAGCGAACACCTTTATCTAAAGTGACTTACATTACAGTCTACAGTACAAGCAATTGAAAATTAAGGGCCTTGCAGCAGGACTTCTAACAGCAGCAACTTAGCATTAATGTGGTTCTACATATAATTGCAATGGGCAACCTTTGGATTACCAGTCCTGTACCATAACCTCTAGGCTACGGCTGCTTTCACATGCAGATTAGGTTAACTGGAGATACATTATTGTCCAAGTGTGTTTGATATGACTTGTGTCTTGGTCTTTTGTGATAAATAATTGTTTTCTGGCATAAATGAAACAAAAACTGTAAAAACATTCCGTCCAAAAATCTAATTTAATTAAATATGGTGCCAAGTTGTTCCACATGGTATTCCAAAAATAAGCAAATACTGTTTCAATAATAAACTGAAAGCACTCGACGTGGCAGCTGTAATCTATAATTCTCATCACATCCCAGTTTGAAATTTCCCAGCCTTAATCCAGTCTCATCCATTTATCAGTTTAAGTGTCATTCAGATGGGATGTGATCTTTTTGATTTCCATCCAGGTTTGATCCAATTTCTTCCATCTTTATTTATTTCTCGCTCTAATATCACTCAGAACAAAATCTAGTTTAGACTTATTACTTAATTGATAAACTAAGAACGACAAGATGTTTCAGAAATTTCCAGTGTAGACAGAAAATCTAAAAAGCTTCAATTTAATCTTGATTTAAAAAAAAAAACAACTCAAATCCAGTTTGATCCCAATTTAATCAAATCCTATTAAATTTATTTCGGCCTTTATACAGATTACTATTTTTATAAAGTTTTCTATTCTTACTTAAAGTGTTGTTATAATTAATTATACTTTACTATAACAAATTACCATTTTCTATTCTTTAGCATTTTGTAGTAAGTCTTTCTTTAAATATTTACACATTTCCCTTAATAACTTTTTTTCTGGCATATTTCTATTCTTTCAGCAGTGTTTTATTATGTTTTTATGCTTTCTAACCATCTCTGCTATTGTAAAACAGCCCACTTAATCTTCAGGTTCTGAACATCACAAAACGTTCCAACTAGCACAATAATGGGGTCACATCCAATCATAATTTTAATTAACACTAACGTTGTGTAGTGGTTAGGTACCAAACCAGAATCGTCAAACTATCAGATCTGCCATTGTGGATTCGAGCACAGTCATTAAAAAAAACAAGATGGGGCCTCAGGATTGTTAGAGGAACATAATTTACTCAGTGTCAGTAATTTGGAAGGGTGCACAGATGTTCTGGACATAATGTTCCTGTGACATTTTAACTCATGTAACTAATGAAAGTTATAAAATGTATAAATGTATTTACTATGTAGTGTTGTCTTTTAAAACCTCAATATGTTTTGATAATTATTGCTGTGTTACTGTAATAACTGTGCATTAACATGTACAAACAGTATATGAGAAAAATCCCAATCCTAACAAATCTTTTATTAAACTGGGAATATTGTAATAGGAATATGACAAATAATTATTATTGTCAGTAAAATATATAGTGCTTTTTATTTAAAGTTATGTGAGCAATAGGAAGACTTTCTGCCAAAACGTTTCTGCCAAAAGAACATCACAGATTACATTGCAACTTAAATTAATCGCCCATCCCAAGGCCAATTTATCAAAGTCAGATGGAAACAAACTCATGGGTGCAGAAGGAGACAAATGCCATGGACCTCGAAAGAACATTTGGTGCCACCGCACCCTAATTCTCAATGTAAAAAGTAATTCTGTACCAATGTGGAAATGTAATTTATTAAATTATTTTAAAAAGGGGGCTCATATCACCTAACCCCCATTTAAAGTATTGTGTCTAAAAAGAGATTGTGCTAGTTTATTATGTGAGAATGTTAATATTTTTCACAAAGTGACATTAAACTGGGATACCTTAAGGTCAGCCGTAGCCAAGTGGTTAAGATACAGGGCCAGTAATTAAAAAGATGCCATTTCAACCTCAATGCTAAGTTGCTGCTGTTGAGCTCTTGAGAAAGACCCTTAACCCTCAATTGCTGAGATTGTATGCTGTAGCAAATGTAAATCATTTAGGATAAAAGCATCTGCTAATTGATGACAATGGAAACGTTTAATCATGTATTTGATTAGAAATACAAGAAACAATTATTATCTGATTTATAATGTATGATTGAAAAATGTCATTTTAGTAAATCAAGCTGCTAAATCATGACTGTATCTGAATATTTCAAACGATCGTTTCAAAACAATGTATTTTTAATTTTACCAGTTCAGATCTAGTTGAGAGTTTTCAGACTTTGATTTCGGGAAAAGCTGCCTTATATGGAACAAATGCATCCATCATGCTTAGCTCCATTCAGACTCCATTTTTGTGAAAATCGGCCAGCCGTGGAAAATCCAGATGCAAAATCATATTGGTTTTGCTTTCTCAGTTTCATTCGAACTGCACAATCCAGACAGCCTGCGCTAAACAGCAAGTCCAGCATTTCCCTGCAGCAGCACTTTTCACCCTCCACTTAATGTGTGGAGAAGGTTTTAAGATTATTCTTTATCATCTATATAAGTGCTTTATTGTCGAAAGCAGCACTGTGGGCTACAATCACTCACAGAGATTCGGGCAAGATTATTAGAGATAGTGAGAGAGAGAATCAAAGTATCTTGTGGTTGTTTTGACACTTCCTTCTTAGCCTATTTTAAGAATTTTGTCTTTACACAAAAAAGGTCAAATAAAATACTTTGGGTGAAAAGTAAAGCGTAAACGCAGCAGAGCACCGAAAACAAAAAGCTTTCAAGGGAGAAGGATGAAAGCGAGAGGATACAGACACAGTATCACCTGTGAAGTCTCTCCTAGGCCTTTTGTTATTTCCATTTTTACTACTTTTTCTCTCGGGGCGAGCTTACATATCTCTGTAAAACAGCACACTTTAATTCACAATAGTTTTGTAGGAATCTATTCCCAATGTAGTTTGAATTGTATGTGAATATTTTTGAAGGTGTGCCTCGAAATGCTAATTAACATGTATTTAAATGTCTAAACATTTATTTATATTTATGATAAATACATTACTGTACTCATGCTGTATTGAAAAATACAACACGAATAAAGATTTTTCTTTATTAGGATTCCCCACACTTACGTTTAAGGTTTAAGCTTTAACACAAATCATCATGCTATGCTTTCTGTATCCCAATTGTACTGGCAGCTTAGTCAGTTGCAAGGTGATCCCGAACCCCTACATCACTTCCTCAGGCAAGGCCACGTGTCTTTTGAGCACCCAGCCATTTTAATAGCTGTCAGAGTGCTGCAGGGTAGCGAAAGCCTTTTCTGGCAGATTCTTACAGAGACTCTACATGCAGAGACTTGTATTAATGACCAAACTAATATCTGTATTCCTCTACTGTAAAACATTACTGTTTTACTGCCTTCCATCTTTAGCCATGGTCATCTGCACTGACCAGTTTGGCAGGTTTTGTGTACAATTTTCTCACATATTTATAGGTATCAACTACATTCTGTATTTTCCTTTAAACATGGCCAGGCTAACATTTCCTGTACCACCTGTTCATCAGATTTAGACTCTCTTCATTATCACTTGACTTATTGATTATATCAAGTACAGGGTTAAACACATCCACAATTTACACTCGTGAGTGTCAAGGGTGTGTGACCATGTCTTCCTAGTCAATAGGTTAAGAAGCGCAGTGTTAGACTGTCTGAACAAGTGATTAGTTGTTTGTTGTGTAATTCAGACGATGTGACGGAACTATTGACTCCAGTATTGACTTGCCTTCAGCTAAGTAAAGAAAAAGAGAGAAATGTATTGATTGATTGACCCCAAATTAGCCTCTGCATTCCAACCTCCTCAGTCAATTGGGGAATCCCCATTGGAATCCAGCTGTCGGTACAGTTTATCTGTTTAATGTTTTGGTCAAGCTCAAGGACAAGTGGACATGATAATGTCATTTCTTAATTATAGGGAAAACATGACATTGTAACTGGTTAATGTCCTGTATTATTATGCTTTATAATACTTTTCTATCATTAAAAATGCATATTATAAATCTAATATTAAAATTAAAATAAATTTAAAACAACAAAAAACATTTTGTCAAATAATTTTCCAAAACTAAATGTCTTAGAATTATAACTGTAATTCTTTAAATCTTCTTTCCATAATCCAATAACTTCTGAATAAAAAGTTATTGCTCATTAGCTGATAATTGACTGATAACTGAAAGCGTAAAGTGTTTCATCAATATATGTACATAAAAATATAAATTCTCTAATAAAATATTCACTACTAATATTTTAAACAACAAATGATTTACTTTATAATGTATAGTGCTTTTAGTTTAAATTGATACATATACATTTCCAACATGTAGCAGGCACCTTTATCCAATTATAATTTTGAGCAACTTGGTGGCAACTTGAACCAATGACCTTCTGATCACTAGCTCAGTCCCTTAACCCCAAAACCATCACTGCCCTACTCCAAATAGTAATTCTTCTAGTAATAATTTCTATCTTAACTAAGCTTCAAATATTGACTTTCATCTCCTATATATGTTTTAAGACATTCATACACAAACTGTACAAACTGTCCATTGTGAAGCTAATTATTGTACACTGTGTTGCACCAAAAGGGTTACCTTCTTTTTGAGAAATCATCCTCTAAATGGGCTCCAGTAATAAGTACAATGTATTATTTACACCAAAATAATAACCACACAACCAGTAAGTAACAAGTAGTTACCAGGTCATGGACCGATATTGAAAGAATACTGCTGTTGAATGTTACAGGATGTGTGCTTGGTGTATGTGATAGAAGTACATCAGTTGTGCTCTATGACATGTTAAACCCAGTTCAAGCTGATTTTAGCACCTTTAAGAAACGGTGGAATATTCCACTGTCCTACAAGGTCACCAAGAAGAATACAAATATTTTAGTTTAATCTTTATCAAATTCACAAATGCTTCTCTGCAGACGAGATTGAAAGTCTTTTCTACTCAAAATACAGTCTCTGAATTATTTCATTAAGGATCTTTCAATAGTTAAATAATAAAAAATACTAAGATCGTGCAGAAGGTTTGTTCAATGAACAATTAAATGAATGTCAGTTAAAACATTATTAACTACAGCGTTTATAAAATTGTCTTACCACGTACAAGCATTTGAATTCAACATCGGAATGGTTGCTAATTCCCTATTTGTATAGGCACTGCTACAAAGCATTGATTTATCACCACACTTTAAACTATAACTGCTGGTTGAGAATTCACAGTGTTTTACTAGGTTACACTCGATTCCATTTTATTTTAATTATTTGTTTCCAATTTTTCTCTTTATGTAATCTAAAGATGGGCCGTTTTTCAACATTTATTTCCCAGGCTTTTAACTGTTTGGACTGCAGAAATTGGCAGCTCGATTAGGGCCCATTGATTTTATAGTCCTAAGTAGACTGATTTTTGAAATTCCCATTGGTCCAGGCTTTAAATCTCTTTCTCCTTCTCTCTCACAGTCCAGCGGTCCTGTCAGAGCACGTAGTTTATGTTTATGGTTCTTAAATGAATGAATGACTTCTCGGATAGACAGGCTGATGCATAATGATAGTGGATTTCTTACTACGAGTCTGGCATACACGGTCAGTTACAAAGGTAGTGTAGGTAGGTAAATGGACGGAATGAAAAGAAGCGAGAGCTGATAGAGCGAAGAGAAAGAGTGTTTTCTTCATTTGCTGGCTGCTTGGACAAAGCCGAGGTTTAGTCTTGATGAAAAGACACAAACCTTAGCAGAAAAATTGTGTGTACAGCTCTGTGTTGGAGATCTTTTCCAACACATCTTCAGAACTGGTAGAATGATTTCATCTCCTAGTGATGCAATATACATGTTGATCTCTGAACAATTACCAATTTTAGTTAGTAAAACTACAACAGTATTAAAATTGATTGTAGTATCATTTGCTGTTTGTTCTTTTTTGGTAAACTTGTTTAAATGAATCATAATGTTCCAAATTGTGCTGGATAAAATATAAAAATATATTATTTTATAGTGTCATTATTATTTTTAGCTAATTAGGGTAAAATCACACATGGTGATTTCAGTTCAGTGAACAAACATCCAACACTATTGTATAAAAAACACTCACATTTTATTTAAAGGGGAATAAATATCAAACATACATATCACTCCTGTGAAAAAGAGACTTTACCTATTATGTTTTCATGATATCATGCAGCAGTTAATTGTTTTATTGTTGCTTATTTAACAGTCTGGTTTTTTTTTTTAACTTTTTCCCAAAATGCTCAAATTGATCACCTTTAGGACTTAGTTAGATAATTACAAGATTATATATTATGATATGATGAGATTAATGAGGTTTAAAATTAATTCATTTTAAATGTCATCAAAATTGCCATGTCCAAGGGTGAAAAGGTTGGAATGGGGTTACTCATCTCTGTCCCAGCAGTAATATGTTTCCGTAACTGGTTAAGACCATCAAAATGAGTGTGACTCACAATATATAATAAAGCTCTTTGTAAGGCTTCAACATTGGTGGTTTAATAAGAAACATGGGTCAGAGAGGCATGTGACAAACTATGGCCATCGTACGGCCTGAAGGGAATGGTGCAGGGGGTAATGGAATAGAATGTGTAAAAAGGGAATTGAGAAGTTTAAAAATTTAAATATATGAATTATTTAATTTGTCCAGACAATATTATTATTGCTATTATTAAATGTTTTATTTGGTTAACAGTGTTTTATTATGTGTCAAGACTTGCTTGCTTTATATAAGCAACATATTTGAGTAGGCTGTTTATTTAGAGCTGGAAGAAAATAGCCTACATTGTGGATCGGTGCAGTCCTAGAGTCTCAACTACAGCTACATGAATGTAAGAATAATGAGATTTTTTTAATAAATCCAATTGCCAATGATATTTGGTCAGCTGGTTGATTGATTAGGGAACCAGTTTTCATATCTACATTTAAACATCACTGATCATGATTCCATTGCTTACAAAACATTTTCCAAAAGGTTTAAAGGACTGATCAAAAATCGGACCCGAGACGTCTGCATATGCAAAGACCTTGAACAGCCCAGGCTGTCAATTATTAGATGGATTCACCACTGTTAGAAGTTTCTCTCAATCAAAACTATCAGTTGTAAGTGTGATTTGGTGCCATCTTAGTGCCTTAAATTTGATTGTAACTTTTAGAATGAATAAAAATGATTACGGTCTGACCTGTTCTACAATGCAATGCAGTCATTTTTGGGATTGTGCAACAAGCATGTCCGCTTCATGTCACTTTGAGGTTGAATTTTAATCTTCTTAATGTGACTTGTTTTTAAATAAATGGCATGACATGTGCCTGGGTCCCACACATTTCCAGCAAAAAAAGTCATTTTCAGTCATTGTTTGACTTCTGTATATTCCCAACATTTACCCCACAACCCCCCCCCCCCCCCATCCACACACACACACACAGAAAAAAAAATACCCACAAACATATTGACTGTTCTAAACTGCCTTTAGATATTATCGAGCAAGTGAGTCAGTGAGAACGTGTGTGATTCCCTATGATTGGCACCCAGTAAAGAATGTATTCGAACCTTTGTATGTATTTCAACCATCATCTGAAAATAAACATGGGAATTGATACAAATTTGCAAGTATAAGATTTGTTTTGATAGCGTTTTTCATACAACAGTAGTATTATAAGGACTCCAGTGGTCTTTCTTTATGGGATGACAGATTATTGCAATGTTTCATGCCGCAACATTGGTTTTCTTTTTTTCTGATATTTGAACACTGTCCCCTTTGCTGACCTGTCCTCTAGATTTTTAGACCCTCTCTCACCTGTCTCTCACTGCTCTGTCATTTTATTTTATTTTTTTCTTTTTACCCATCCTCTTGGCGCAATGTGGCCATTCTCCTATTGTGGCCGGATTCCACTTTGGCCGGGCTGACCAATGAGCTGGTACTGCCTGCTGTGTCCCAGAGAGAGAGGGAGGCGGAGGGAGGGAGAGGAAATCGATACGAGAAGTGATGAGGAAGGGAGGTGTAGATTACTGTCTGGAGGCCTTGGGGCTGGGGGGCAGGGAATGGGGTTTTAGGGGGGTGTTGCTTTAGGCCTTGTACATGATGTTGCAGCTTTCTTTTTTAAACCCCTTTTGTAGAGGAAGTGTAGATAATGAATGTGTGATTGATTCATCCAATCAGTTCTCTGTTGTGTTCAACTGTGATGACTACGGCTTTTTGCATTATATTAACTTTTTAGTTTTGCACTGCTTAGGTTTCTTCCCCTTATTTTAGTTTGTTTGCCACCAGTTTACTGGAATGGTTGGTCATTTTTTTAGCAAATGATTTGAAAAAAAAGAAGAAGCACAAACAAGCAAACTAAAACTATCCTTTGCCTGTACTTTAAAAAGATAATAAAAAACCACAAGAGTATGATGGACTTGCCATAAATATCTGATAGGGATGAGATCAGGACTTGAGTGGGTCACTCAAACACATCAATTTTCTTCCTAAATCACAGCAGTGTGCTTTTGGCAGTGGTGAAAAACAAATTTATTTCCCAGCTTAGACTTTCTGACACAGAAGAGCAGGATTTTATTTTCTTAGCAATTCTAACCGTCAGTCCCTGCTTCTGCAAAACATTCACATATCATGAAGTGACCATCACCAGACCATCTACAGTGAGGGGTGTATAGAGGAGTCTTTTTATTAGTCAATGTGGATGCACTTTTCTTTAAGTAGTTGTTTTAATGAATGACAGTTCTTTACCTAGCTGCTTTTTAACCTTTATACTTAATTGTACTACATTTATGGGTTTATTAATTTCTTCGAATGACCTTCTTTCAAGAAACACACTTCTTCTGACCTGCTGAAAATGCTCGTTTGCCTACAATATGCAATATGGAACTAGAGATAACTAAAAATTTGGTAAAAAAATTTCTTTTGATGGTTTAATTCTGGATTACTACACATCAGCACAGATTTATTGGTCAAGTATGTGGGTACACACAAGCAAATTGCTTTCAGCTAAAGGTGTCTCGATAGTACAATTTAGGTTAAAAAAAACATATTGCAATCTTCAAATCAACAATTCACAGAAAAATAAACTTAAAAAGTACAAACTATTCGACTATATACAGAGTAAGTATGTCTGAGTACAATATTGTATGCACAATATTCAGAGTCTGTTGTTTATATGTACAAAAGCAGCGGTACATATTATGTATTTTTATATTATGTGGAATCCAAACTGGTGTCAATTTGCATATATACAGCATGTAGAATAATGTATTATACGAATAAGAATGTAAATGCTTTGTAAATGCTTTCACTGTAGTTCAGAGCAATCCTCAGTGCAGTGCCTTGACTTTAATAGTAAAAATTGAAATTAGTCAGATTTATAATATACATGGCCAATGAAAATCTGGTCTGTTTACTATATTTGCTCATTAATTAAATATTTTCAGTCATTTATGTTCCTTCAATGTCATTCATTGAACAAAGATTAGCTTTTATTTGTGTAATCAACTATTTTAATGAATACCCTTTTATGTCATTGTAAAGTTTAATAGAGCCATTACCCAGGTAATAGGGCTGTCCTTTCACACGATTTATTCATTTCTACCATGCCTATGGGTTTCTTTAGTTATTTCATGTTCATATATTGAGTATTGAGACAGTGTGTTTCATCATTGATAGATCATGTTTTAATTAATTAATTTATTTTATAGTTCTTTAAATATCATTTTTACAAACCGAAGAAAGGAATAAGCTATTTACCTTAACCGATGTGTACCTAAAATAAACACTATCACACTATTATGTCAATTTGTAAAAATTAGTATTTTAAATTCCCATCACTTCAATTGAAAATTCTGATAAATGCATTTCAGATCCTGAGATGAAAAACGTGCTGAAAGATCTGGAGTGAAGGTAGGAAATAAGTGTTTTATGAAAGATCTATTATGCTGAAGATGCTCAAAGTAATCTCGGAGACTGTAGTAGCTTTTAACCCACAGACATTCTATAGATTATGATAAAGACAATGAATAAATATCTATAATACCATTAATATCAGCCCAATCTCACACAATAAAGAAAAGCAGTGAGGGATGACACTGGGACCGGCCGGGATATTGGCAATATATCAGCATTGATTATTGAGAGCACTGACAGAGAGAGAGAAATAGAGCAGCAATGGGAGTTAATAAAAACTAATAAAAAAGACGAGTGAGGAAAGAACAAAGGCTTTAGATGGATCTGCTTCCCTTACTCCCAACTACAGGCAAAGACAGCAGAAGCAGCAGTGATGAAGTGCATGTCTGTATGTGTGCATCCCGTTTTACTGTCCTCACATGGACCGAATGTCCCAGCAATGATAGATTTTGTCATTGTGGGGACATTTTGCCGGCTCCCAAGAGGGAAAACACCATTAACACTAAACACAGCTAACTAAAAGAGCCAGAAGATTTCAGTTCGGTATAATCTATCTTGTCATGCATAGCAAATTTACACACTCGTTTTGGTTTTAACACTACATTCATAAATCAATAAGAGCATTTACTGATCAGGTGCTATTTGAGATCATTCTGAGCTCTGCATTGACTGCAAAATGGTAATAACATGGTTGCATTAGGTGCAGCAGATTTGTAAACACCTACTTGTCAATGCTGGACGTAAACACTGCTCCAACATCAATATTAAGCCAACTAGATCCTATAGGGATCTATATATAGGGAGTGCACAGAATCTGTAAAAAAAATCTTTAATTGTTTATTTTCAACAGGTGCTAACAAAGTATGAGATAAAAAAAAAATTCAGCTGCACCTGAAACACTCATTTTAGCAAAACATGTTATTACCTTGTTAACACCACAATCATGTTATTACCATGTTAATAACCAAGTTGAGGTTTTTACATTCAAGGCATGATTAATGGATTTTATATCATTGTGCTTTTATACAAAACTTTACCTGTATTTTATGCCTTTATTGATGACATTTATTATTTATAGACCAGGCTTAAACAAACATCATATGTGAAGCCATCCATTTATTAACTGGTAGAACCTGCTTAAAAAGCAATTACGGTTTTTATAGCTCCAGGAATTTTAGACCCTTTAGACCTCATGCATGAAAAGGCTCTTCTATTAAGCATCAGGTAATGAAATAATTTGCTATGCCCTTGTATCCCTTGTGAAGTGTATTACTACAGTCTTAGAGTATTTAAAGCGGTTTTGGTCCTGAGACAGTTAAGCTCCTCTAAACGTGATGCATACTACACCATGTGTTATGCTAAAGAAAAGATTTTGTTGCAGTGCACTTTTTAATTCTTTCAAAAAGAGTTCAATCCATTTCTTTTCTTTTTTTCTGTATTCGAATATTTTACACTATTGGGTAAACGTAACAGGTATAACAGTGCATACCTATTAACACAAGATTCATCAGTTTAAGTTTAACCCCAGTTTGTCTCAATTGCATGTTTTTAGACTTTCTGAAAACCATCAACAAACCCAAGACCTTCTTACTACGATATCAGATTTATATTTAGAATCAATTTTATTTGCATGCAAGGGGTTTACAAAGGGACACATACAGACAAAAGAAAAGAAAATCCTACAATATGTATGTATATGTAACATATATTATTTGCTATTATAATGTTCGTTGTTATGATTTGTTATATAGTATTTTGTTATATAGTTTGCACTCATTCATCTGTATATGCTTTTTCTTTATTACTGACTTTTACATTCCTTTATAAATAAATGTGTTGGGTTGTAATGGATGTCGTAATTCTCATACCTGCGAGGCCGCAGTTCAAAACATACATAAATGCTCAAACACACACAAGACCTTATCGACATCACTCAAATGTATCATTTTAAAAGTTGGAATGGTAAATTGAACTGGCACGACTGGTTTCATTTGTCTGAATATGTTTATATGCATGAGTGTAACACACCAGGGAATGAATAGACCTGGAGTGCCTGCGTACCGAACTTATTCATACTATTCACTCATACATATGTACGCCTGCCTCAGTAGATCCATCTATCTAATGTAGACTCTTCCCTAGTGCATATATTCTCACTAGTGAATATTCTTTCTTTTGGTTGCTTTCTCAGATCATGAAAGGTCTTATTTCCAATTCCATTAAAAATCTACATTTTATTTCACTTCACTTTTGACCATTCCATCCATAGTCAATCAGCCAAAACTTGTTTGATGTCTCTTTATTTATTTATGTAATTTCTCCTTAAAGCAACTATTAGGGTTAGGTCAAATATTTGCTAGTGACATCAGTCTAAATACTAAATTAAAATAAAATGGTCTCATCCAGAAGTGCTTCCATATTCTTTTAGTGATTTAGATTTAGAATGATTTTCACCACTGCGCTTTTTACACACAGTGCAGTGACGTGCAACTTGCGCAGTGAAACACACATTTACACACACATTTACACACACTACAGGGCAGTAGTAAGTAAACTCACCTGGCATGATGGGCAGCCATAGCCATGGTGCCAGGGGAGCAGATAGGTGTTAGGTGCCTTGCTCAAGGTCATGACCTACCTACAAGCCAAGTTCTTTACAATGGATCGTTGTGGGTAGCACTTTTGGGCCATCAACTAGAAGATTGTGGGTTCAAATCCACGTTCTGCCACTGTTGGGTCCTTGAGCAAGACCCTTAACCCCGTCTGCGTATCGTATAAGATGCCTGACATGGTGCGCTGATCCCCAAATTTCTAAATGTACAACTGTATACGTTTAATGGTAAAGGCGTTCGATTCTATTCTATTCCAATCAACAGAACATACTATAGTTTATGTTTATATATTTTTAAAGGAGTGAGTGAATTAGTCAGACTAAGTACACATATAAAGTTAAATCCACTTGGAGTTTACATTATGTAGATTACATTTCTGAACTGTCGAAATCTCTGCCGCATCATTTTCATGACACTCACAAATTAAAGTCAGTTCCAGGCTCAAACCTCCTCCAACAACCAGAGCATTGACTCATTTGTGCTGGCTGTTAAAATTTTTTCCCATCCCACTCATGCATCTCTGCAAAACACGTGCATTCCTAACTGGTTGTTTCCTATTCACCGGTCAGCAATTAAGGTTCACTTGTTTAAAGAGCTTTATTATGTTCCTTCGACTTATGAAACTGCACATTTTTACTGTTGGGTGCTGGGTTGTTTGAAGCACTGAAGCAGATTTCTTCTTACTTGTTAACCAGATTGTTGGATGCAATACAGACTGGATCAAAATGGTCAAGAGCACACAGATAACTGGCAGAACTAGTCGAACATGCGTCTCTCAGGCTAGGAGACCATTAAAACACCTAGCTCTGATGTTGGATGAGAAGCACAGGCTCTGTGGGGAAAACCAGCTCCTGCACAGGCCACACAAAATCTATATGACGAATAGCATGTAGACCCCCCCCCGCCCCCCCCAAGATTAAATGTTGGTGTTTCAGCACCATACCCCACTGGGATGAATTAAAATAGATTAATAGAACCAGGTAGATGAAAAATATTTTCTTTTTTCTTTATCATTTAAATGTACTGTTTTGTTCATGGGTCAGTTTCTAGTTTGAGTACTTGTAAGACTAATACAGGTTTGAGATTTGATGTGTTCATGAGACTGTAGGTGTGGGAGAATTCTTCAGTCAGAATGAAACAGACAGTGATGTCTGAATTGACAAAGCTGGAGTCTAATGGTTGTGTGCGTGCTGGTAGAGTGAAAGACAGAATGATGATGTCAATTCCGATGTACCATAGTGGTAGGAAGCTTCACTGTTACTGACAGCCATGTTATTGATGAATTTCATTTCATCCACTCTTTTGTCAACATGTCATCGCTATTCAATAACCACACACACACACACACACACACACACACACACACACACACACACACACACACTCACACACACGTTCTTAGGGTCTTCCACTCTATTCTTTATTCACGCGTTATGGCCTGTTCTTTCATTCGTCATATAAATCACAGATAGAACACCAGCTGCTGCGCTACATCTGTGGCTGAATAATATGCTTTTCATGCAATGGTCATTTATAATTCGAGTGAACTTGCAAATTTCTGCAGCTGCCAAAATATGATGGTCATTAATAACATGTGCCATACATCAATCAGGCAGGGATCATATAATAATAATAGCATGTTCGGTCCTGGCCTTGGTTTTGTCTGATTGCCAATTTGGGACTCTACATTTCATTTAAACACAAATGTAGGTTTGGTAAAACCAATTTGTAAAGATACTTTCTTTACACTTTTGTTCTCTGATCGCAACAAGACAGAACAAAAAAACTGTCAATGCTGCACAAGCCAATTATGCATAAGCTTACATTCACTGCAACCATTTTTTAATATTATAGAATTCAATAATTATTATATAATTTTGATATGGATAGAATCACTGACTTTATGTCCTCCTGAAGCATCCTGACGCACATTAACATCGATTTGTATTGTTCTTTAATTATTTACCATTAAATATGTTTCATGTTTTTGATTGTATTGGTCTGTTCATGCAACAGAATTTCAAACAAGGACAAGGTTCTTCCATAATCTTTTTTTTTATTAAATAAATGGCAGATTAGCTTCACTGTTTCTACACTTAGTGGTTGTCCATAATTGTGACACAATTTGATTCTGTAGCATTCTTTTCAAACCATATTTGATTTTCTTCTTGCACTCTTTTACCCAAAAAGCCACGGATGACCAACGACCATTACACAATGACTGTGGGGTTTTAAAATGAAAATGGAACTGTATTATGTGTTCAGATAAGATCGCAACAGTGGAGGTGTTTCGAAAAGAAGAATGGTTATCAGTCTATTCACCCTGAACCATGGTCACTAATTACCATTTTTCACTGTGTGTAGAAGTGCTTCTAATCTCAACACTGAACTGAAAATGTCAATAGAGGTCTTTTTCCTTCAATAATGCAATAATCGCCAATTCGGTCTGTAATCATCCTAAAGTAAAAGCTTTTTTTTGTTCCAGATAATGTCAGAATTTAGCAATAATGCTTGGTCTGCCATGGCTGCAAAAATAAAAGACATGAAATATTGCAAGACTTTTAAAAGACAGCATATTAACTATTGATATTTGATTATATTGGTAAATAATATTTTGATATTTTCTTATGTGTATATATAATACTTGTTTTATTATTGATATCAATATTTATTTATTTATTGTAACTTTTAGATTGTTTATTATTTATTCGTATGCATTCAATTCGAATTCAATGATTAAAAAAGAAAACTAGACAATTACTTTAGACGGCATTTAATATTATATCAATTTTAAATCACACAGTTCGAACATTTATATCCAACATTCTTAGAAATAAGAGAAAGATGAGAAATAAGGGGAAGGATGAGACAAGGTGTTTGCTCCACATCCTACCATATCGTCTTATTTTCCTCTCCTTCAATCTCACACTTTCTATCCCCTTTTCCTCTCTTTTCTCAGCACACCACCACACTTAGACTCTACCAGAAATAATTGCTTTTGTCTGAGAGCCGTGCACAAAAGAGGGAGGGAGGCCCTCACAGGCAGTTACCCTGCCCATAAAGGGGGACATGTGAGGGACAACTGGTCACTTTTTACCTTCAGTTTTACCCTCCATCCTCATTTAGATGTAAGAAACGTGTCATGCCGAATAGATGTATTCTTAGGAACTCTTTTCCAAACTGTTCCGATTTTGATGGTCAGTTTTCATTCTTTTATACGTAATTGTTTCGACATGCGTTTTTCCTGATTAGGGTCATCCCAGGAGCTCACAGCCAAAAGCAACCAAATTATCCACTTTCTTTATATTTTAGAGTGGTTGAATAGAAAAGGAAGAACAAAGATGCAGCCCACATACCAAACCCAAACCCCTCACAGTTAGTGACCGGATATGAGGCTCAAAATGAAGTCCCCAAGATCCTGGTATTTGTCAACATGCATCTTGTATCTATATGTTTATAATTTGTTTGCTTTATTAAAGCCTTTTAGAAAACAAAAATTCTGTGCAATAGGATGGCATGGACCATGAAAACTTCATTTTCGCCTCACTTGTGGTTACCATTTGTGACAAACTTCAGTTTTATAAAAAATGTATCTGTTATCTTTATTTTTATTGCTTTCTTATTATTATTATTATTATTATTATTATTATTATTATTATTATTATTATTATTATTATATATATGTTTATGGAGCAACTGTAACATTTCCCTCTGGGATCAATAAAGTATTTCTAATTCTGATTCGGACCACATTGTGCCCGTATGAAAAGGTTGATTATGTATTTTTAAAAGTACACACACCCATTAAAACACATCCATATATTTGCCCAAATTTAAAGTACATGAAACAATGTAAATTAATATTTATAGAAACACGTTAACCCGATGTAGGATGGGAAACTCTGCTAACACACCAGCCCTAGTATAAAACTATGCATTGCCATTGATGAGCTGGGTGCCACCCTAAACCAATAGGATATACAAAACCAGTACGTTGTAGTGTTGGTCCCAAGCCTGGATAAATAGAAAGGATGCATCAGGAAGGATCTCCAGCATAAAAGCCAGGTCAAATCAATAATGAACCTTAAGAGCGCAGCCAAAATTATTCAAATTGACACTATTATCACAGTATTACTACAATATTCAAACACAATTGACAAGTGTCTGTGGGCATGTTAGCTGCAGTTATATTAGCCTGCTTGCTGGGAAGCAATGTTCCAGTCTCCATCTCACATCTATCTGTTGTAGTCAGGCCACTTAACCCAACACCAGAGTATTTATGGACTTTGTGCAGAGCTTCATAGTCACAATGGTCTATAATGATTAGTAAATATTACTAGTCCCATGCACCTACTAGCAATGATATAAACTATTTCATTGCATACCTTCAAGTTTATATATGTTTTTATATAAGCAGCAATCAGCTTCTGTTGAACCTTTGAGCAAAGCTTGCAACAATTATTTACCAATTAATACCCACCGTCATTGTAAAGGATACAACCATGATCAGGGTATTTGTGTTTCCTTGTATTGATCAGCCGCTTGCACAGAACAATATAGCCACCAGGCTCCCTATTCTAGGGTAAAGTATTCAAGTCTTTACCCATCTCATTATGCTTCTGTAAATGATTAACTATTCATCAGCTTTCTATTTATATTTAAACCAATTTTTCATTTTCATTTATGGCAGTCTAATCATGTATTTATACAGTATATGTTTAGTAATGGTATATGTGATATAAAAGCAATAATACACCTAAAAATATCTCAATATTGCTCAAAACAATCAAACACCGTCTAGAAAGTTGTTGTGAAACTTAATAAGTTCAAATATCTTTATTGTCATTTCAGTTACATATAAATACAAACTAAAACTAAACAACGTTCCCATAGACCTCGGGTGCAACATAGAAGAAACACAAACAATTCAGTATACACAGAAAAGCAGCAGTTCAAATACAAGGATTTACAATATATACTATGTGCATTTCATGTACCCACAGGACTAAAAGACATTCTATGATCAAAAGTGCTTGTCAGGAAATGGTAGTGAGTACTGACCATAATAATGTCAGCACATAATCATGGGTACTAACAATTATAACGTAGCACTTTATCACCTACACATTACCAAATAAATAGTGACTAAGTTTACTCTATCAGTCAGCTGTCATTCTTTCACATGTTTGAGAGGTTAAGAGTCACTCTTCCACTTCTAAAACTAAAAATACACCTTTGTAAATGACTCTTAAAGACATATGAACAGAAAATTGTAGGCCAAAACAAATTGCAGGCTTTTCAAGAGCCGTCACCATGCTGGGAACCTAAGTAGTCACCTCCACTCTTCATCACTTTAGTGCTTTTGATTAAGTTCACTAGAGAAGAGCTTATTATTCCCTATACTGTACATTTAGTAATATTATGTTGCTGATGTAAACCTTTTTAAATGGCTCTATTTGTGACCTCTGTAAAGGAATTTAGTTCATCATTAAAGTAAACAGTGAAAGTTCCTCTTTTTTTAAGCCCCCGGCGGGCCAGAGAGGAGTTCGCTGAACTCAGCCTGGTGCAATCGATTTCCTCCATTGACTGCAGTGTTTAGCCTATAGATTTTTCTATTTAAAAATCTATATTGACAGTAATCTTCCGTGTAAGTGAGTGGTGGCGAGCAATGTTTAAGTGATGAATTGGGGTTTGATCAATGGATTAGACACAGGTAAACTGTATCGGGCATTTTTTTCTCTGCCTGCGTGTTCAAAGGACATCTTAATTTTTGCAAGGTTTGGGGTATTTTGTATTCTCAAGGACGGGCAGAACTACCATTGTGCTTGCTTACAGCACATCAAAATAAAAAAATATTAAATATTTTTTTTATTTATTCATCAATTTTACCCATAAGGGATGAATAGTGTTATCTATTTATTTTCTAAATAGCTGGTAAAAATGAAGTTTGTGGTTGGGAAGGATATGGACATTTGTCTGGATGCTCACATTTCTTACCGTTTATGCCAGACCAGGAAAGCCCATTAATTTATTTCAAGTTAATTTAAACTTTATAGCAGTTGCACAAAGTTGTAGCAGTTCTAACACATTTATGATCATCATAAATGATCTTGCCTTTGAAAAATTCTGAACAAAATGTCACCAAAGTCTTTTTTTGCTTTTTTTATTTCAAGAACAAAGTAATATAATTAGGAACTATAATGCCTCCTTTTAAGGAAAATACAACAGGTTTATGGTCTCTAAATATCAGTTTATGCTCGATGCATAAAATTTTCTCACATGGCAATATTACTTGTTTTGATCTTGCCGTTTTAGGTTGTTTGGCCTAAAATGTTAGTTGGAACTATGTCATTTTTACACTAATAAGCTGTTGCTGTCCACACTCCACCTACCCTGTGTTACCCCACTGAGCAATACATGAAAAAGGCCAAACGCAGATGATCAACACAACCTTATATGTTCAACCTTAAGTCAGACTCAGAGCAAAATGAGAAGCCAACAGCACAAAGATCTTCACGAATGCAGCCAACGATTTCTGAATAGTTAGTGAACCTTTTAAATCAATGAATTTATTGTTATTATCACCATTTCTCATTACCTACCAAGCCTATCAAGTTTAGTCTGTTATGGTTTAAGTTATTAAATGTATTATGAAGATATAATTAAATAAATTACAGAACCCTATGGGTTACTTTTGGTAACATTATAAAGTGAGTCTAAAACAGCTATTCTTTGGCAACAAAAAGCTTTTACTTTAAGTTTAATATTAGAACCACCCGGAACTTTGTTTAAACCTATTGGCCCAGCCATGGCCTGGTGGTTTATTCGGAAGGTTGTGGGTCTGATTCGGAGAGTCCTTAAGTCCTTAATCAGTCACAACTGATGTTTGCTTGAGCAAGTCATCTAACCCCTAACCGATCTTAGACGCCATTGCTGGAGCTGCCCATCGGCATGTGTGCTCACTGCTGCCCCCTAGTGTGTGTTCACTAATGTGTGTTTCACTGCACGGATTGAGTTAACTGCTGACGGAAAAATAATTACAAGCGACTAAATTCAAAATTCTATTTGTTTTATTTGAACAAGGTATATTCTTACGGTTTAGATGTAAAAATACATAATCCGCGTACATTTCTGGCTTCCATTTAGTCAGTCTCGTTTACACTGGGTTTAGTTTTAGAAACACTTAGACATGTACTTAGCCAATTTAAATCTCTAATTCAGGTTAGATGGGTTCTAGGTGAGTAAAATGGTTGGGGGGGGGGGGTTAAAAAAAACGTTTATATTAATAATGCAATCCAGATGGAATATTTAAATCTTACTGCTATAGCAATTAGTGTGTCATGAAGCATCCTCTGCTCGGACATATGGCTTTATGTGGTGGTGATGAGGTTTGTGTCATTACAGTGTCAATCATGATGTTATTGACGCCATGAGGAAGCCATGGAATCGATGTGGAGCAGCTGGGCTACAGAGAGGGAAGGAAGGAGGGAGGGAGGAGGAGGAGGAGGGAGGACAGAGGGAGGGGTGGAGGAGGGTGAGGGAGGATGGAGGAGGGTGAGGTGGCGCTGATGTGTGGGTGAATTGTAGCGGCGGGCGGGCAGCGCGGCAGCACAGCGCGCATTCATTCTGGAGTGAAGCATTGGGGTTCCCGCATAACGGGGACAGACAACAAAACACGCAGGCGGACGGACGGGCAAATAGGCAAGTGATCTTCAGAATAAAGCCGGACCACGCAAGAAGTGCTTTAGTACTATTCCCGATGTTGGGATTGTATTTATTCGCTTATTCTTGTTATTTATTTTTTATTATCGATTGATTGCGTTTTAATTAGCGGAGTGTGACAGAGCGGCGGTGGGCGGGGCTAAGCGCCAGGACATTACATTGCCTTATTATTGATGTTTTTCTTCTTCTTTATATATCGCTTATTTATATCGACACATAGATTAGACAAACAACCGTGGCGAATTTTAACAGCATTCGCCTGTTCGATTGATCATATATCTACTATTTCATACACACACACACACACACACACAATATATACATATATATATATAGCTAATAACCAAATAAATTTAAAAAAAAGACGCACCAAAGGTCTGAAGAACACAATAAACAATTAATTAAATTGTCTTTAAATGAAATGCAAATATACTCGTGTATTCTTTTCACAGTCTGACCAAAGTAAAGCTGCCGAAAGCTGACGAGAGAGAAAACATCCGAACCTATAAAGAAATCGTTATCATTATTATCAGGGACTGGGAGGGGGTTCGTTTCAGAAGATTAAAGAACTGGTTGTAACCAGAGATGCTCAACATGCGTTAGGAAGCGTTGATGTAAGAGAACCAGTGAGAATTAAAAGGCGTAAAGGAACCCAGTCTGTCCGCCTGTGTGTCTGCGTGTATTGTCAGTGGGCTACAAGCTTTATAAACCTGAATGTATACAAAACAAAAGACTAATAACCATCATAAATAATAATAATATCATGCCAAAGAGCGATACGCGTTTTCTTTAACCGACAAGCCCGGTCTACCATGCCAAAGACACCCCGTTCCCATCCAAACTCAGACCCAGCGGTGAACCCCGAAGATTCCTATCACAGCTGCGAAAAATAAAATCTATCCGACCAGAAATCGCACACGAAAATCGGAAGAAACGGAAGACAAAAGGCTCCAAAAAGAAGAATCCAGAAGGCGGACGACGATCATGTTTGTCCCTTTGCCGTTACCGTTTGTGCTGCCCAGAACAGCGTCCGAACTGCGCGCCTGGCGCCTCAAGTCCCCGCCGGCTGCGCGCTCGCTTTCCGGTAAGATTTCCCACCTTTCAAACACACTCTCTCACACACACACACTCTGTCTTACACACACACACTGTCCACGATGTGTCTAAAAAGGTTCGAGCTTTTTTCACCCCTTATTAAGGACGAATCCATGCGCAAAATTCAAAATTCTCTCCCACTTCGTATCCTATGTTGAATAGGACCGCGCGTAAAAGAGAGCAAGATTCGTTTCCTATACATACACCAAGCTTCTGTTTAAAAAGACAAATCCGTGGTTTTGGGTTTAAGCCTATTTAATCCCCGTCCTTTCTCCGTGTGGTGGTGTCCGGGTGTCCTGTGTTTGCTCCGTTCTGCCTCCGCGACCGTCTCTCCCGGACTAAAGTGTGGCGCGCTGGCCCGGGAATATTCATGCCGCGATATCGATCCTGCGGAGATCGATTCCTGGGCCGGCGGATCGCGGCGCACACAGTCAGAGTCTGGAGAAAGGATGGAGAGAGGCAGTAGGAGCAGAGCGGTTTCATTTCTGTCTGATATTCGGCACGGTGTGGTGGTGGTGGTGGTGGTGGTGGTGGTGGTGGTGGTGGATCTGATTTAAAACGGAATGCCGGACTGATCGTGGTGTGATGCCGGACACTGATCGTGGTGTGGTGTGTTGTTTGGGATGCCTTGTATCGGATGGACCACTGACTGGAGAGTCGGGATGGTTTGATGGACAGAGTGTCATGGAAACACGAGGGTTTTGTGTCTTTTTTGAGGAAGGTGTCGGTTTGGGGTTGCACCTCATTGCAAGATCATTGAGCTTTTGTTTTGCTAGACTGTGCTGGAAGAGAATAAAGACAGGTGGATAATAGACGTGGTTTTGGAAATAACATCGAACTCATAACATTGTGATTCTGTAAATACGTTTCAGAGAACTTCGGTTGTACTTGTTTGTATTTTACACATCAAATGTTTCACAATAGAATTACATTTAGACTTATATAGGTGTTTAGTTTAAAACTGGCTGGGGTTAATGAATGGCTTGTAGTGTGAAATCTACATTATCTGTTTAAAAAGAATAACACCAGGCTTTGTGGAAGCTATTTGGAAGACACTCTTGTTAAAATGCAGTTTGCTTTCAAATTTGTGACCACTTCTAATAAAACAGACCCTATTATGATAGAATGAATCTCACGTGACACTTTGCCGCTTTATACTAAATGCAATACAATTCGGGTTTTATTATTGTATGGTAAGAAATGAAAAGGTAATAAACCCTTTGCAAGAATGTTTCATCATTTCCAACCTGACATGTGTGGTTTAATGTGCAATAGCAAGCAATACAATGAATAGTGATGAATAATAAATAGTCTTTGGGCTATAATATAGTAATACAGAGACTTCTGTGACGTCTTTCAGGGGGTAAGAAGGAGAACAGTCTATAGATGGGATGTGTATCATCTGTACTGATATAGAGATCGCTGAGCAGAAACTTATTATTCAAAATGTCACTTATGGTGATGAAGCTTATTGTTGAAGTGTTGGGCTTCCTTGGCAAATCTCAGTAAGGCAATCTGATATGCAACCAGTCGGGATGCTTTCAGTGGTACAGCAGTAGAAGTATTTTTGGTGATAGTTGAGCATTGATCTCCTTGGAGTTCTTGATCTCCCAAAAGTTTTGGAGTAGATTCAGTTCTTAGTCTTTGTGTGCTATTGCGTCACACGACTTAATAACGTCACACATCATTTGATGTCAGATCAGAGTTTTGCGAGTTGTGATGTTTTGGAGTCGACTTCTTAATGACTAGAATAGGAGGATAGATTCCTTTGTCGTTTGGCTTATCCATACATGCGATATTAAACTGAATTTAACATGATGATAAAATACAATGAGCAGAAAATACATTGACTCAAAATGTGAATTAAAAATACATTAAATACATTGTGTTGTTTAGGGTCTACATGAGAACAACAGGGACACCGTAGATTAGTGTGGCTTTTATAATCATGATTAGTGGTAAAACAATGTTGGTTTCTGTCATTCACCATAAATTATTTAGCATTGCTTTACCCGAAGAGAGGAGAGTGAAGGAGGTGGTGTTTATCGACCCTTGAAATGAAAACGGGAGAAAAAGTCTATGTAGCAAGGGGAGAGAGTATCAGTGGGTGACAGGGTGAACAATGGGAGCTTAAAATGAAATACCACCACACTTTTTGTTTATGCGCATGTGTCACCTCGAAATCTAAAGTGTAAACAAAACTCTGTGATTTTACTGGTAATTGTATCACATATAAAAAAACCAAGTTGAACACTTTTGTGTCACAAAGTTTTATTTAAAATTATGTAGAAGAGGAATTACTGACATTCCTTGATATCAATGAATCCAGAAGTTCATTGAATCAACCAACAAGAATCACTAAAGTACCATAAACCTAATTCTTGGAATACTGTGGGTTTTCCTCATGCTTGAGATAGACACGGTGATGTAACCAGTCTTTGTTTATTCCTTAGTCTTTGATTAAATACAGTTTATGAATTTGGTCTTGATGTGTGAAGGGTCTTAAATAACAATAATGCCATTTTCTAAATCTGGCCGTATGCAGGTTTTCCTGCATCACTCGTTTCATTAAACACTTTATCCTGGTCAGGGATGTGACAGGGTCTGGTTCCTTTGGGACACACTGGTTGCCAGGCAGGAATACCTGGGAAAGGATGCCAATCCATCACCACCACCTTCTTCAAACAAAGCCAATCATGTCTGTGAAACTGTTTGGCTAGCCGATAGCGATAGAGTCAGATCTGGATCTCTGTCGTTTCATAGACTGTTGCGTCACCAAAGGCTACATAATCATTTTCTTTGTCTTTTAATAGTTTTTCGTAGGATTGAACATGTGTCCTTACAACAATTATGATGGTTATATTTTAGCATTACTTAGATTTAGTCTGAGAGAATCAGTGTGATCTTATTTTTCTTTCAACCAAATCGACCTCAACCTTGTTGTGACCAGTGTTCTAGATCGTTTGTGATCATTCCGAACCGATCAAACTGTTCAGTCATCTAAAGTGAAATAAGGACTAAATGGTTTGACCTTCTGTTTAAAGAGAGGGAAATAGACATCAAGCATTGATTGTCAGCACATCAAGGGAGTTCCAGGGTTTAAATGATTGTCAATGACAAGTTTCAGCTGCTTGTTAGTGACATAATGCAAAATCAATAAACACAAGAAAGATGTCAATACAGCATGCTTTATTACTTTAACCCCTTGTTGTGTAGCGTGACAGTAGCCAGTACACTTTATAGCCAGTGTGACAACCTTAATCATTAGTGTTATTTGCTGGTTTTATATCCTTTGGAATAATTACAATCAATTGCAATGCAAAAAAGATGATAAGTAATGAATCTAAACAACGAAACCATGAAACAATGCAAAATGAAGTCCATCCCTCAACCCATTACAAAATATCATAGTCATGTTCGGTAGTATAAGATTCACCATGCTAATTTTTTCTTTCTCTGACAATAATTAAAAAAAGGAAGGCTGCTCATACAAACGTTTCTGAATGCAAGTGACCTACATGCCTCAGAATAAGAACCTATTTTTCTAAACTGCAGAATTCCGTTTGCCTTTCAGCCTCGGCTATTCACTCTTGGGATTTTTTAAAACGACTAATTTTTGTGCTATTTGTTATATAATTAAACCGGTGATGTTTTATCCAAACATACATAATCTCCAGCAGTGCTGAGAGAGATCTTCAGTAATGGATTTCTAATAGTGATGAACTCCCCTGGCTTATTAGCAGCACAGATAGGTATTGTGTTTCACCCAGTGAGGACTGACATCGGCCTGCAAATTTTCACTTATCTTAATCACAATGATCTACAACAATAGCATTTGTAGATGGTTTTGGAAATGTGTTTTCTTTCCAATACAAAGTAGGCAATTTTAGAAACAGTGTTCATTACAGAGGAGTTTTGGATTTACAATGAATGGAAATAAAGTGTCTTTAGCGAACATGATTTAAATTTTCAAAAGTGTCCACTTAAAGTGTCCGAGTAAAGTCCACGTATTGATTTGTGTTAGCATCAAAACACCTACTAGTACTTTACTACACTTAAATTGAATTTAATAGGTGTATGTAATTTAGAATTTACAAAAACGTTTTACCATTGTGCTTTTACACACTTAGGAATTAGTCCTCCACATTCAACTCAAACCAAGCAAGGAAACACACATTTACTGACATTAGTGAACACACTCGGGGGCAGAAGTGAGCACACATGCCTGATGTGGTGGGCAGCTCTAGTCACAGTGCCCGGGGAGCAGTTAAAGGTTTGGTGCCTTCCTCAAGGGCACTTTAGTCGTGACAGTTTTCTAAACACCAGGCCACGGCTGCCTAAAAGTATATTTTCATTTTCATTTACAAAAAGTATTTGTAAAAACAGATGTACTTATGTTTCGGTCAGATTAAGAAATATTCTTTTGGTAGCTAGGTGTCATTAATGCTTCTGTCGTCTACCTCATATTTCATCTTTCTTGGCTTGGCACATTTTTGGCCTATTAACATATATTAAATAAATCTACTAGTTTAGCTATAACACTTCTTTATTCTTCAAATAAATTATGTTTCAGTATTGGTATGACCGACAATACGAATGGGTTTAAATGCCTATCAACCTGGGAACAAGTAACAATGCATCTTGTTAAATGATGTTCTCTTAAATCAAATACTTATTTTTGAAATATTAATAAATATATGTTTGTTGTAGACAATAAAAGCTATTAAAACTAATAATAACAGACAAGTATATATATATATATATATATATAGTTAGACGGTAAGGTTAAAAACAAGCATTCACATAAAGCAAAATAAATACGTAATTGAGGTCTATGCAACATTCTACAATATTGTGAATTTAGATGAATTTAGCATTCTTATTTCTTATCAGTGATTAAGCATGACTGTACCAGTGATCAGATCAGTGCTTATAAAGACGAAGCTCCAGCAGCCGAGTCTGTAGAGGTAAAGATACATGCATCAGATATCTGTATGCATGTGGTTGAGGCTGGGATAATGTGGAAGACTTGCTGGATCGTTGATGGAAAGCTGGATAAACATATGAATAAATGAATCACTATATGAAACTGACTGGACGAGGCACAGCCTGAATTCATACCATTTGGATGAGTTGATATATTGGATTCAGATATTAGAGAGCTGGCAGGGGGACAGCTATATGAATGAGTGGATGGAATGTTATTTTGGTGATGGAGGGATAGAAATATTGCATCGGAGGATTGAATTGAAAGATATTTATGATGCCGCTGTGATTGTTGAGGGTTTTTTTTTGCTTTGGAAGATAAACATGGACACATGCCCCGTTTGTTTTCTTTCTATTTCTGCGAGTGATAGTGCGCATTTAGATAACGACATGTGTAATAAAACCCAGCTATTTATTGGAATCGTCAATTTTCAGATGCAGGGCTTCTTTTCATTTAATTTAAACTGGTGGGATTTATGAGGAGCAGGGTCATCTGTTCACCCCAGAATTCGGGTTCCTAGTCTCGGGGGTTAATTCAGATTTTATTAGTGAATAGTGTTTTGTCTGCTAGTGACTGTTATCGTGTATTGTTTAGAAGCAGCTTTGATAAATTACAATACATGTAAGCAACTATATAATTCAAAATAATACGTTTTTTATGATCATTTTACACATTTTTGCATCTGTACTTCTCTTTTACGATACTAAACCATTGCTAAATGATGAAATGATCACCTGATTAAAAGGATTAACCATCACCCTGGTGGTAAACAAATTCTTAAGTAAGTAGGTAAATGTTATAAGAGTATAAAATTATGTAAGTCATTATCTTGGGTATTTAAAAAAAATTCCTAGAACAACATATGACATATCATTCTCCATTGCCATCAACAAGTTGGGAAGGCAGATACTGTTTTATTCTTTTCATGTTGTTATTTGAAGCTGTTCTAGTGTGTCCTGGTTGCATCATTGAGGCAATTTATGCTGTTTTAGCTTAAATATTTAATCTGCCTGCAAATAAGAAGATTGTGTGAGTGAGCATGCACAATACAAGGGTGTTGTTGAGCAACTTTTCCTTCTCTGTCTCATTATGACAATTATTACCTCGTCTCTCTTCCATTCTCTTTCGAGTTCTTTTGTTTGGCTCTTTTTATTCCCGTGTTCCTGTATTTTTTTCACCTGCCTCTCAGTTTCTACCCTCTGATGCAACATTTCGGCCGGACCGCTCCACTGTAAAACCACTAATCCCTGAGTGCCTGGCGTCTAATATAAAGAAGCAAGTGAACTTGAAGCAATATTGAAGCTCGGGAATGGATATAAACTTGTCACATAAAACAGTTCCTGCAAAAGCTGTTTAAAAAAAAGTCCCCCCGTCCCCTCATTTCTAGTAATTGGCAACATGCTGCCTTGAGTGACGGGAATAATCATTAATCAAATTAGGATAGGTCTAGAGGGAGGATGGGTTAGGAAAAAGAAAAAGCCTGAGACACCACAGAGTACTATTAACTGATATTAAAGTTTTAGCGATAGACTTTATTACAGCAAGATTTTGTAAAAGACAGCTGGAATTACATAAGTTATAAAATTTCTTGTATTATTGCAATACATGTACAAATGTAGTTCATCATTCCAGACTCTGACTGCCAGACAGTAGAATATAAAATGGGCTGCATTCTAGTTTTTTATGCCCCAGTATATCTGTCTTTCTAACATGCATACAAATATATTTATTACTAAATATAACCGGTTACCCAATAACATAAATGATATTGTGATGCCATTCAATAGAACATTTCCTGGACTAAACATAAACATTACCCTATTTTCTTATCTTATTTTAGCTAAATATATTCGTCCTGCTACTTACACCGGGCATTTACAAGATGCTTTTATCCTTTTTTAGTTTACAATTTGAGCAAAGCGAGCTGAGATCATTGCACAAGGGCCCAACCGTGGCATCGGTGGGGCTTGATCTATTAACCTTCTGATTACTAGTCAAGCACTTTAACCAATTAGCTTCCACAGCCTTACTTTACATGTACAGTAGTCAGATAGTAGATAGAATCAACTGTCTCACTTAACTGTGAAAGTTTACTAGAAGATGTTAGAGAGGATCTGTTGAAATCTGTGTCTATCTGGTTGACAGAAGGTCTGGACGAGGAGACCCGAATCGTAGTTGAGGATGAGGTGAAAATGGTTACTACACATTTTATAACATAGGACTTATTTTAATGGTTTGATTTGATTTCCCGGGTGACATCTAGACTTAACAATTAGAGCCGTATCAACAGGATTCAAGATTCAAAGATTTATTGTCATATGCACAATGAGAAGCAGTGTTCCTTATACAATAAAATTCTTACTTTGCTACTTGCCAAGAACGCCATACAGAAGATAAAGATAAATACAATAATGAAATATACAATAAAAAACATAAAAGTTTGTCTACTCTCTGCTATTGAATAGTATTTACAGCTGGAAGCCTGACTTATATTTTCTCACAAATTCATTTTATTGTATTTTCATTTGTCATCATCTGAAACGAGCTGCATGATGCCGAGCTGGAAGCTATTACCAACATTTGTAGAAGCTTGTCTCATGTTATGGTGTTGAATTATTACTGTTTTATAGACTGCATTGTATTAAATAAGCACGTCCACTTGCTTTTGTCTTTGTGTCCTTCTCATCTTGATCGGGGATTCTAAAGTAAGTGTGTGTGTGTGGTTATGTGTGTGCGCATGTGTAAGACTTGTGTGCATGTGTTCATTGGCCGTTAATGAGCTCGGCTTGTGTTCCTCTCTGCTGGCCTGTCATAGCCCTGACACTGCTTATAGCAAAATCAATACGCAGAGAGAGATGGAGGGAGCGTCGTAAGGAGGTTGAAAGACCAAGGATGCAAGAGAAAACGAACCTTTGAGGAAAATACGATAAGCATTCTTTTACTGTTTTATTTAGAATAAACACAGGGGTAAGGATGGATAGAGCTGCTAAACCGTTACTCCAGCTAAAGTGCCGTTTCGTTTAACAAACAAATTACCTAAACAAAAGAACTGCTCAAAATACATGCAGAAGAGTAAAAAATAACACACGTATTTGAGATGTACGAGTCTGCAACAGTAGAATACAAATATCAAGATAAATGCGCTCACTGTTGCAAAGTCTTTGAAATAAAATATAGCTAGTCTACTTTCTGCATCTAAGCTGCACATAAAAGTGAACATGACTCTTAAATCTTATTTGGAATTATGTCAAAGAAACAACATAACATTGACTTTCCATCTACTTTGGAGGTATACAATGACTGACCGTACCGTATAATCCCTGCGCCCCGTTTACAACACAGCTGCACTTGATACACTCATACAAGTACAAAACACATTACCTGCCCTACCATGTTAGTGTCAGTGCATTACTAAGAATGGTCCACCACCCTAAAACAAGGTCTTTATGGGTCCTATGCGGGTCTTTTTTGGTTGATACAGTTAGTTATTGTACACCCACACATTGGTCTATATTGTAGGTATGGTCTATGCAATACTTTAGGACAGGGGTCACCAACCTTTTTGAAGCTGAGGGCTACTTTTGGGGTATCAACTAATGCGGCGGGCGACCAGTTTGATACACACTTGTGACGCCACAATAATAATTATATAATTAATTATAATAAATAATTAATAATTAT
>JAOUQU010000034.1:5138764-5150548 GCA_028566735.1 Ammoglanis amapaensis | reverse complement strand
TTATACATATCTCATTCTACTTTTGTAAATTATCTTCTTTTATCTTTTCCTACTTTTATACTTCTTAATTGTAGTTTTAAAAAAAAGATGCGTACAATTATTGTTTTCAGTATAACCTATTTTTAGTCTGTTAACCGTAATTTCGAGTGTTGGGATGGAGTGGTTATACAACTGCCAGTTGTACTGTGTATAACTATGTATGTGACGAATAAACTTTAATTTGATTTGATTTTAATCTTTGCCGTTCACCACATTGAAACGGTCAGATGTCATTCTGACCTGAAGAACTAGTTTTAACTAGCTTAATCTATTTTCTTCTTCCAATCTGTTCTAAAACTCTCCATACAGGGACAGACCATATGTATGTGTTCCGAAATAAGGTGTCCGGATTCATCTTCTTATTTGGCCTCAAACATTGTCCATCCAAAAAGTGTACTTTTAGAACATTCTTTCTTTAAAATCTCCTGCCAATTGTTGATGTTAAGGGGGCAGCTGCGCCTGGCCCTATATATTGTGTTTACTCGCTGCATTAAACAGCGCAAGTTTGGCTCAGTACCTAAGTGTCTGGCTGTGCTTTAACACTCCGATACCATATTATAACACGGTCCACCAGGGCAAACTGACTGATTGACTCAGCATTACTAAGGCGTCTTCGGTTCAGTCCAAAGTCTACCTGAACCCAGTGATGGAGTACTAAGGCAGTATCACACATTACAAGCCATTCATCACAAAGCTTAACACCACCACTGTCATGCCCTGGACTAACATGCACTTGAGTACCACCATGCAAGAACAAAAAAAGTTTTTTATAAATTGATAAGTTAAATTAAAGTGACAAACTTTGTTGCATCTGTTTGTAATGGTTATTGTTATAATATCTGAACTCTGGGTGTGTATCGACTTGATCATTTAGAATATATACACTGATGAGAGCCAAACATGCTTCGTTTTGTCCTGTGTTATTCACCCTCCTACATGTGTGGGATCTACAGAATCTGTAACTTTGATGAATCGTTCAGCATCACGCTGAGACCTGTTTACTGATCGGTCACAAGATGCGTCAGTCATTTTTGCTCCCACTCACAATCTGCCATTGCCAGACTGCTGCTTGCTTCGTATTGACAGGTGGTCAAATTTTTACTCCAGAAGGCAAAGGTGTACTCATGTTTTGCGTGTATGCTGTATCCGAACATATGTACCATCTAGGCACTGTATACCTTTCCTTCCCATATTAGACCTGTTGAATTAAAACAGATCCCATCGTGAGCATATGGAAGCGTAGACTCATTCTCAGTCTCTATTGAATGCTCAAAAACAACGGGGGCGTCTTAAGAGGCCATATCAATAGATGAGTCATTAAACTACTAAAGCGCCCACAGCACCCTTTACACATCCCATGCTTCATACACCAACACCACATTCACCACGTTAATATGGTATTAATCCTTCACACAGCATGATCTGGGTGTCTTTATATATAAAGTTTATTGGCAAATGGTAGTAGTTAAATGTATTTGTCTAAACAACCCATTCATTGGTCTTTCTTACTAATCACTAATAATTTTTATTTTTTGAAATACTGAAATGTATAGAACTTAATCAAATGCATGGTATGTACATCTGTTAATGTGTTAGAATGAGGTCTTTAGGTGCATAAGCTCAAACAAGCTTCCCATCCTTACAAGCCAGTAAACTGTAATCTACTACTAAATAAGGCTCATGTTTGTTTTGTCAGTTTTAATGTAATACTTTTATACAACTTGTTAATCCTAATTTGGTAAACGTTGCCTGTTGCAATTAAAAATAAATTAAAGCACCTAATGAGGGAATACTGACATAAATAGCTGCTCAGTTTGAATCTGTTGATGTAACATCACATGTGCAGATTTCACATCCTCTGATATGTCAAAATAGCAAATTCATGGCAGTAGCATGTGATGGACGTGTGTGATGGATTACATGTATACATAGGTGCAGTGGTTGCCTAGTGGGTTGAGCTTTGGATAGAGCCTCAACTGAAAGGTTGAGGGTTCGAATCGTGGCTTAGGCTTCTGAGCAAGCCATTAAGGAGTGCACCAGTGGTGCAGTACAATGACTGACCCGGTACAAACTTCCAAACGATGGAACATACGAAAAAATCTGGTGACTTATCTCTACCTATGTAAGCATGCATTTTTGCACTTGCATTTTTGACCATGTGATGAACGACAAACTTTTAGCTTTAAAGGGGTACTTTTAGACCAGGAAGTTTGGTTAAATATTACTTATTATGCATTCACGAGTGTTTTAGATCGTCTGTCCCACTGTTTTGTTTACTGTAGATGCTGTAGTGTAATCTGTATGAGACAAGCCTTGACATGTTTATGTAATGCCTAAGTAGTGTGTAGGGATAATTAAGGCAGATTGATTGTGATTGGTAGTGTGTCAGGATTAGCTTAAGCTTTAAAAGCATTGTGTAATTTGACAATCCTCGAGTTGCCAATCAAAAAGGCATTTATTCCTAAATGAGAAACATATTTACAAAAAAATTAAGTATCATTAAAAATCTGTATTCTTTTTTGTTATGACAAACTAATTTGACTATGGCTATGGCTTGTTGTATATTAGTTTGTTTTAATTTTGTTTGCGCTCCACTCAATTGTTTTAGCACCAACCGTCACTGGTTTTAAGTGTGTGTTCTAAACATTTATCAACCAAAAATGACAGTTACTGGAATCACTGTACTTCCACGCCAACCATGACAAATGTGAAAAGTCTATACAGTGGTGCAACTTTGTAGTGCATTTGTGTTCTTGTTTAACTCTCTATGGTGCAATGTTTTATCTTTTAATAAGGGGGCAACTACAGGCAAGCAGATGTCATCTCATCAGTGCCAGCAAGAGACATCACCATGGTGATCTAGGATAAGGGAGGGCACAGTGCTTAGATTTGACCCCTGATAGGCTCTGGGATTGGGACAGCCGTTCCTGAGCCAAGTCCAAATCTGTCAGCAGCAAACTCTTTGGAATGAAGGGGTGGAAGCTCCATCGGGTCAAAGACAGCAAGTGAGACTATAAGGGGAAATGGTGAGCTGTGCCAATAGGAAGAGTTTGTTCCTTAGCAAGATACTGGACAAACTGTCAACACATGCTGCGCTTAATATAGCGACTGTCACACAGCCAGACAGTACCTCATACTCTCTCGCGCACAGAGTATTATAGGCACTGTCAGACATTTGGTTTTAATGACCCTTACGTTGCCCATGATCTATGCTATTCTGACCTTCTTCATGTCCCCGCAAACTCTCGGCCGGACTCTAATTGCCCCCTTCATTACCCAGAGCCTCACGCCTCCGTTCACTTCCTCCATACCTCCTCCTCTTCTGCATCTCCTCCCTCTCTTTAGCCCCTGTCCTTTTCAGAGCTGTATGTGGTAATCCTATTACTCATGTGTGAAAACCAGCTGAGAAGAGAAAGCGAGTGAGAGGGAGAGAGAGAGGGAGAGAGAGTACATCAGGCAGCAGGTGAAAACACAATACAGTAAATATAAGTTGGAGATGAAACCATGAAGCATGACCCTTGAAGGAAGGGCAACGTGAGCATATGGGAGAAATGCAAAGAGACAGGAGGGTGAATGGAAGGAGACTTGGAAGCAACGGGGTATTCTACATTGGCAGACAGTTGGCACATCAAACTTTAAAATAAACAAGTTCTGTAATGACAGAGATCCTCAACAACCCCTGGCTGGCTGCTTGTGTCCCTTACGGATTTTCCAGTCGTACATAGACTCCATAGTCAATGCATATCTTTCACTCAGTAACTAAGCTCCATTTAATAAAACCTGACTACTAAAGTTCACTGTTCAATCTTTCTAGAAAATAAACTAATTATATTAGTTTCGTTGACAAACAAGACTACAAAAAATAAGTAAATGAGAACGTGAAGTGAATTATTTAACTTTTTTATCCAATATTTTTTAAATGTTGTTATTTTAAAATATGCCATTCAAAATAAGGTCTCGTCCGAAGCAGTATCATCCATGTCCTTTTTACATGGAGCCACTGAAAGCTCAAACTTTCTCTCAAAGTTCAAAGACATGCTGTCAGGTTGATTTGAAATCATTCTATGTACAGTTTTGTGAAACTTGTTACAAAAAGGCAATATTATTTATAAGTAAGCAGTTCCCAAATATCGTCTGGTGCCCACATGTGTTACATACCTAACAACAAAAAGAGCATAGATACAGTTATTTGGTCTCAAAATAAATAAATAAATAAACTATGAAAGGTAAGACAGAGCTGTAGTTGCATCATCCCATATTTAACTTTTTTTTCGAACAGAAAGGGTGTCAAACTCCGATCCTGGAGGTCAACGCTGTATGTGCAAAGATATGCAGCCAATTGTTCAATTCATTCAATTTTATGAATTCTTATTAGCTTCAAGTATATTAAATAAAATGTATGAAATAAATCACTTACTTTAAATTTGAAGCAATGGTAAAACAAAGACATTTCATGTTCCAGCATGACATTTGCACAAATGGGGAAGGGGGGGGGGGTTAAAAACAATCCAGATAATTGCATAGTTTAGTGTTAGGCAACTACAGTGGTGTACAATAAGCTTCTTTTATTTGCTTTAAGGCTGTGGTGACATAATTCAGAGTGATGCAGTAAGCTACCATGAACAGGATGCCATCCATTACAAAGATCCAACTATCACCTTCTGATGGTATTATAGTTTTTTTTTTAATCATTACACTGTATTTAGTGTTATGGCCAATATTGTTAGTTTTATAGTTATATTACTTTTGGTTCTATAAGAAACAAAAAACATTTGTCTGATAATAATCCAAAGTATGTTTCCCCTGTGTCATTTTTATGTTAAAGCAAGGCTAAATCCCAAACATTTTATTAAAAAATGTACATTTTATTTGGTGTGGTTATTTAGATCTATACTATGTCATTCAGTCTTTGCATCTTTATTCTTGACATCATAATTGGTTTCCATAGACACTTCCCACAGGCAGCTGCCAAGTTTGCTCTTAAAGTAAACTTTTGCTAATTGTTTGACATTTGGATTTGAATGAAAGGAAATAAAGCACAATGTACATGGAAAAACAAACAGTAATAAGTCATTATAACCGCTCTGTACATTTGTATTGTTTTCAGAGTCTGACATTGTGAGTCTAGAAACACCTAAAGTTGTGAACACGTTGATAGGTCAGGGGTCCACATTATATGAAGAATTTATTCTAATAGAACCCTTGACACAATGAGCAAACACAATCGATAACAAGCTGTCGACATGTTTTTCAAACAAATTGCATTACAAATGAAAAAAAAAAAGATTTGAGCTGGTTTTAGATAAGTATATAAGATGTCATTGTAATTTATGGGCCCACAGTTGGAAAATTTATTTGATTTTGTAGAAATATTTATTCATTATTTTTGTGTGGATCGCTAGCAGTATGTGGCCCAGTGGTTGAGGACCAATAATAGAGAATAATAGTTATAATACTACATTCAATTATGAGACACAATATCCGGACATACTAATATAAAATCACGTTCATAATAGTACAGTGTTAAACAGCAATTCATTTGGAATACTGATAGTACCTTATTCAACTATACTACTCAACATATTCTCTTTTAATACAAACTCTTAAACTGAGCTAACTCTTTGATTGAATCATCAAAGTCTTCATCATATATGGATTTACTCTGTGACATTGTAGAGCCTCTGCTTCCATTAATAAATTCATCTCTTAGCCTTGGGCATATACTTAAACTGTGAAATGTGTAATTGTTAAACCCCTCATTAAACATCCCTATGTAGAGTTTTAATTATATGTTGGTTCCAAACCTTTCTTTTGTGTCGAATATTCTAAAAAAAAAAATCCAAATAATTACGTCCCCATCTTAGACCCAACCATAGTATCGAGATGTCATTAACTAGGATAGTTCTGACAGAATCTTATCAATTTGTTTGTGTAAATAACACATGGTGTTCCACGGGGGTCTGTATTGGGGGAAATGATTCATTAACACCATCCACTGAAAACCATGATACACATATAACATACACATAAGTTTGAGGAATGTGCGAACGGCATTAAGACTGTATGTCATGTAACTTGGTGGTTTCGTATACCACAAGTCATCTAACTTTTTCTTTGTGACTCTAAGCTCAGTTGTAAAATCTTTGGTTTACTTTTGGTTAATAATGGATGTTCTGGTAGAAGCATGACCATAAACTCCACCTGGTTTGGTCTCCTAGGACTGGGACTATCCACCATGGCTACAACCATATAATATATAACTACATATAACTATAACAGTGGTCTTTGTTCAAAGCTATCAACACCAAAATGTAAAAAAGTTTCTACAGTAGCCAACAGTTTCCGCCAGCACACTAGGTCAAGTATAAAACACACTTTACCTAACACCAAGAGCAACAATTCCAAGTCATGAAGTGAGCCATGAGACTTAACCCTTTCACCTACTCACATCAACACTAGCTCATTTGTGTGCTATGAATGTGACAACCTGAATGAATAGGTTTGTGTGCATGTGCCTGTGTGTGCGCGCGCGTATGTGTGTGTGTGTGTGTGTGTGTGTGTGTGTGTGTGTGTGTGTGTGTGTGTGTGCGTGTGTGTGTGTGCGACAGTAAGCTGAGGTGAAGATAGCTATCAGCTGCATGATGTCCTATCTCTCTGGCTATTAATGTTTGCCTACAAAAAAGAGCTGAAATTTGGTGGGGGAAAAACAGCTGGTGATGCTTGTACCACAAAGCAACATGGCTCCCGAAGAGTTTGTTTATTCATTAGTTGTAAAGCAAATTTACAATGTTTTTGACCCTTTAAAGGTGTCTCAAACCACACACTTATGAAATGCCTAGGCCAATGTACACTTCTCCATCAAATCAACGTCATTGCAAACCAACGTCCCAACGTTCCATGTGACTCCCTTCCACAGAGCCCATGCGCCACCTACTAAATCTTCTAACTACACTAATGATGTGGGGTCCAAGGAGTAATGACCTGGACCACAAGATGGAGCACAACAGCACTCTAAGAAGCTCACAGGGCCTCTGGCATCGTGGCAGTCCATTACTTAGCAGTGCATATGATCTCAACGCTGAATCACAAAATGAAAACAACCTACTCGAGTTGACGACGTTATCTTGAGTTGAATAGAAGTTCCAATCAGCCGATACCGATGAAACAACAAAACAACTTTGCCAAAACAACTTTGCCAAAACAACTTTGGTGAGTGGAGCTGCCTGGAATCATGCACGTAAGTTTAGTGCATACTAAGTGCGTATGAATCAGTGCACACTTTCAAGGAAAAGTGCTGTTTCAAATGGGACACATTTGCTATTCTGTTTTCTAACAGATGTGGGGAGCCAGGAGTTACCCCACATTAACTCTTAGTTGATTTCCATTTTACAACTGCATCCACAAACACACAAAAGTGTATTGTGCAGTATGCTCTCTGACCTTTGTGCAGGCCTTTCAATTGTCAAATTCATCTTATTCCCATTTGTACTTACACTTTCACTATGTTCCAGTTGAGCTCAGTAGCCACAGTAGCCTTTGCTGAAGTGTGTCCTTTATCACATCAACCAAGAAGTAAATACAGATGCAGCCAGTCAGCAAAAGTGCTGAACAAAGGAACGGTACAGACAGGGATACAAAGCCAGGGAAAGGAAAATTCTTAACTGAGCGCTTGTCTGAGCTGAAGCTGATAGTGTTTATGAGTCGTACTAATGTGGGAAATTGTCGATCACGGTAGCTGACACTCTTTTCCTAGGGGAGAAGTGGGTGCAGTCATTTTCCTACAAACAAACTGCCCTGTTAGGTTGAGATTGTCATCTGTGCATCATCTGTTTCCTCTCATAGCAAGACTAGTTGTTCACATTTCACAGCACCCGCTAAGACAAATAAAAACAAGAAAAGGGCAGTAAAGCCGACAATGACAGCTTCCTCTCATAAATGCTTTCTGTCTGAAATGTCATAAATTCAATCACAACACGCCACAGACTTTACACACTATAACATGTTTTCTAACATGTCTGAATAATGGCAGTGTTGATGTATTTGACTGTATGTAAGGGTTGTAAAAGAGCATGTTCACATCTCCTGATTTCCTCTACTTTTTGCATATTTGTTACAATAAATAGTTTCGGTTCCTCATATAGAAATGACAAGGAAAACACCATGAAACCAAAATAGTTAATATAAATTGTACATATCATGTATTACATTAGTGAACATACTACGGAGCAGCAGTAAGCCCACATGCCTGGTGCAGTGGGCATTCCTAGTCACGGCACCCAGTGAACAGTTAGGGTTTAGGTGCCTTGCTCAAGGGTACTATAGTCATGACCTGTTGACTCTCTGAATCAAACCGGCAACCTTCTGAGACCAGTTCTTTAAAGCAAACTTCAGCAAAATTGGAGTAATTGGAAGCAATAATAACACGTATGAACAAGTTTTTTATTCAGATGTAGCTAGATGCAATTATTAAATCTTTCTATGCAGTTGGACCGGTCTTGGTGGAACACACACTGGGCAAAAACACTAAACATCTGAATAGGTCACCAGTTTTTTGCAAATCCAAACAGGCACTTCTTAGACTTCTTGTTCTATGACATCTTGCTCCGAGGTGACAGTCAGACTAAGCCACCGTGCAACCCAGTTCGAAATCAGTGTGCATTTAGATTCAAGATTTCTTATAAGCTAGGTGTGCTCTGAGAGTTCTCATTTTACTATCTCATGTTGTTTGGTCTTTTAAATTGTTTTGACAATTCGGATGAATCTTGACACCAACCGGAAGAGCTATTTCTGAGGCAATAGAAACCCTTAGTATGTTGGATATTTGTCTAAGTTCTTAGTCTTTCTGCCTGAGCAATCAGATACCTCTGGGAGAACTCACAACTCTTTTTCTCAATTTGGATATATAGTAATCCTTCCTTATGCACAGTAGACATTTTCCAAGATCGCTTGTGAATGCCTAAACGTGTGGGTAATTCAGAACCCTATATAAAGCACAAACACCATTTCTTAGATCTGTTAATTCTTTGAAAACTATATTTAAGCATAAAAACTTTGGAGACAAAATACATACAATCATCCAGAGATTCTTTCTATAAAAAAAGAGCAATTCGGGTCAATATTAGCACCATCAGTCAAATCTTTCCTAAACATGTTTTCGTTTAGAGAGAGGTTGATTTTCAGTCATTAGTACATTATGACAAGGTCTTCCGTTTATCTACAAGAAGGGGATAAGCTACATCTCCCATGTGTGACTTAAGAACGTGTTATGGTTGTAGTTATTGGTACTTAAACAGGATGTGTAAGCTTGAGCAAACAGATCACATTTAAATCATTGTAAAAGAATCACACAAGCATGCCTTCCTACAGCCATCTACCTTTCACACGTTCATTCCATAAACCTTTTATACAGGATTAAACAAATGGGTTTATTTTCTCCCTTTGTGCCAACGGCCAATAACATTTTAATATCAGCGCCTGAAAACGATTTCAAGTTTCATCGGCTCCGCTGCTTTGTAGTCTAGCCAGGAGTCTGCAGCCTTGTGTTTTTCATAATAACCAGCTTCTAATGTTTAATATTTATTAGCATAACCTGGCAGTTGGGGTCCACATAGCCTACAGGAGGTAATGTGTGAGAGCAGTTTCATCAATTTGGGAACAGCTGAAAACAATGTTTACATACGCTTGTAGGACTTGTGCAGTTTTTAGATTTCAAAAATTCTGCAATTCTGCTCTCTTATGTGACAGAAAGTATAAAACGGATTGTTTCTCTTACATATAAACACTATTCTAAGAGTTTCAGACATGCGTGGAAAATCTGTTTTTGGTTTTGGTGGTTTTTGGATTACATCTTGTAATTACTGTAATTAAGTAGTTTTTTGTGTACTAGTACTTTAATAGATTTTACATATTTCTTTTTAAATAAGAACTTCATTAGCATGTTTTGCATAGCCCATATAGATCAGTTATATTTTTATGCTAATAAGTTTGGCTACATCCCACTCATCTCATATTTATGCTCAATGGAAGAGCCACCAGGTGATGGTTTGTTCCAGGGAGGTTCTATGCAAATTCCCATTGTGACATCACAAACCAGGAGCAATCCAAGCGCCTCAGTTTTCCTGACACCAAAAAATATTGAATGATATGCGGAAAAAGTATTTTCTTTGTGCTGTAAGTGTTTATATACTATGAGTTTTGCATACTATGACCCCTTTACATTTTCAGCAGACACCTTTATCCAAAGTGACTTTGCAATTACAATTGAACACTATTTTTGAGCAATTGTGGGTTAAATGGTACACAGTGGTAAATTGGTGGTAGAGGGGTTTGAACCAGTGACTTTCTGATCCCTAGCCCAGTACCACAAAGTCATCACTGACCTGAACAAAGATGGAACATAAAACAAAGCTTTTAGACTTGGGTTTTATTATATTGATGTTATAGCGGTGCAGCTCTCTGTATCTCTAACCTGTAATAGTTGCTATAGCGTGATATGATACACACATTTTTTAACTGGGCTTGCAATCGGAAGCTTGCCGATTCGATTATTTTAAGTATGATTCATAATAACAATAGTTATTTGCTACACTCATTACTGAGTCAACGATAAACGGCTTAAAATCAGGTCTAGGAATACACCCACTTGCTCAGTTTGCTATACACAGGAGAGAGATGCCTTCTGTTTAATATAATCCTGTCTACAACTTATTCCTATTTACTATATTTCTGGATTTATTTTGGAAATATCAAAGAAAACGGCATGTAAACAAGAAGACAACACACTAGACTATTAATTTAAAACCCAGGCCTTCAGAGCCCTCGGGCTGTTCAGCACTCACTCTACAAGTTTGCCATCATGCATTGCCACCCTTTTATACATGGTATTAACTGACACTGCACTGATGTTCATAATCATTCCCTAACCCCTTACACACACACAGACTGAAGCATTTTAGAAAGGTTTCTCCACATTCTGGCCTGATATGAATTCATGAATAAAAACGCCACACACAGTAACCAGAGGCTTGGACCGAACCCAAGTTGCACGACTCCATCCTTACAAGTCATTCTAGCCTCCTGTGTTGGATTGAATGATTTTTGCACAGCTGTTAACACTTATTATCTCTTGTTCCTGGTCAATGTTGTGGTAGTGGGTCCCCAAAACAGAAATTTAAACATAGGGAAGAAATAAATAATGAACAATGTAACATGAATACACCCAGTTCTTGGCGGGACATTATATACACACCTAGAGGCAACCTAGAAACGTCGATCCACCATCTTCTTTAAGGAAAAAAAGAAGTACTAGAATATTTCATATAACAATTGGACATGTGAGCCAGGAATGCATTCAATATTTGGCTGGTGGTTAGTATCTAAAGGTTGTTATCTATAATATACATACTGAGTGCAGTAGATTATGTGTCTGCAGTTTTTATCTTCAAAGAAAATTACATTTATGATGGAATACAATACAAGCAATTGTAGTATTCATTTCAGCAAGCACAAAAACAAGATCCGAACATTGGCAACTACGGCTTTATTTTAGTTTACTGTAGTTCACAGGCTGTAACCTTCTGATAACCAGTCAACCTGTCTCAACTACTTCAACCTCTCATAAGGCAAGGGTAAAAATATACAATGAATTAATGAATGTCTATAGTTGAAAATGGCGGCACGGTGGCTGAGTGGTTCAGCACTGTCGCCTCACAGCAAGAAGTCCCGGGTTCGATCCCCGGGTCGGGC
>JAOUQU010000034.1:5059885-5079394 GCA_028566735.1 Ammoglanis amapaensis | reverse complement strand
TATATACTACTGACACACATTCTGACATTTTATTGTAGCAGTAGTCTTGTACTCCTGGAAATCATCTCTTATGAATATCTACACATAGATTATGTATCAACACTTGTGATGTAAATGAACATTTTATCTCAAAGAAAAAACATTCTTTCATTTAGCCAATTAGCCACAGTACTTGGGAATTACAGAGGCCACAAAACCTACTGGCATGTTTTGTCAGACGAATGGACACCCATGCCGACTTGATGAGTTGATATATAGGAACCAGTGGCAAGTGTTGCTTCTTCATCTCTGGATCGTTCTTACAGCAAGAGAAGTTTAAAATGATGTGAGACTCTTGTGTCTGTTTGACACTTTGATATGACTTTAAACGCACACTAGGCAACATTCTTACACACTATTGAACACTTGGTTGATTTTCTTGAGAGATTCGGCCTACAGGCCTGAAGAAAATGTTCACTGTCATAAAAATAGGCTGCTGACTGAGCTGTTCCTATAATAAATGTTAATAGTAACACTGATTATAGTCATATAAAGTAATGGATTACACAGTATTATAAGGGGAATGTAAACTGATGCTTAGGTTATGTTAGATTTAGGCTTAATCTCTTCTTTTTCACTACAACCAAGTTTCCACTATTGGCTCTCTGAGCATGGCCCTAATTGCTCAAAAATGGTTGTAATTTTATGTCACTTTGATCAATTCTGAAAATGTCTAAACTGTTTAAGCATCAGGGACAAGAAACCATGTTCTCAAATTGTTATTATGAAAACACTGCTCTATCATAGATTAATTATAACAACATAAATGATTTAATTATAAAAACATAAATGATTTACTAATGACTTATTATTTGTGGATGATCCCACATTAGAAGTAATACAATGGAACAAAGTGGACATACCGGTAGATATAATGTACACACAGAACTAAATCATTACAGACACTTTAATGCTGATAATGATGCTGTACTGAATGTAGTAATTATTTACTAAATGCTAATGTCCTTTGGGAAACAATGAGTGTTTCACTGTGTGTTGTCTTCCGAAAAAGTTTAAATTCTGAAAGCAGGTTTGTGCCTGACATGACACCCGAACAGCACGAGTTCGAACTTTCATTTACATCTACTGTCAATAATTCAGACCTGAACTAACATAGTACAAGAGAAATAGTTTTGTCCATTGAGTCCTGTAGTGTTTACCACACGACTAAAGCGCCACTCTCGATCTCCACTGGGGGAGCATCACCATATAGTGTTTCGAGTATTTGCTTTGAAGAAATATTTAGAGAGAACCTTCGTTTATCCTGTAATGACTCATTTAATCATTTTAAACAGTATTAAACAATTGAATTCACTGAAAAGAAGTTGCCTAGTCTGTCTTTAAAAGCTGCAGCTCTGTAGTTATGTTGTAGTGGACTAGCATATCAGACCGTCATGCCTATTCTGCGAGTGCAGAATGACGATGCTTTTGCCTGAACGTTAAATAAACATGTTTTTATAGACGTGGCATTTGGCAGAAATGTTCGTCCTGCTGATTGTTTAATGAGCTAGAACTAGACCCACTGCAGTCTGCTCCAAGCAAGAGGTTAATTAAAAAAATATACAAAAATAATAATAGCAAATTTCTAGACTGACTAAATGTCATCCCCGATTACAATAATTAGTATGGCAGGTAGTGTTAGCCAAACGTGCACATCAGTGACAGGCCTACCACAGCCAGAGGATCGATCTGACATTATACCTGATACTGCCCTGATCTATACATATGTGACCATGAGCTTAAATGCTGAGGAAGCGGGAAAGCTGCTGAGTCTTCAATACTTCAATGCATTATGGCAAAGTGTGTGTGGAGTGTCGGAGGACGACTGCCGTCTGTGATGATTGCATTACCGTAATGATGAAGCTGACGATGACAATGCTGTCTGGGGTTCGTCATGGTTCAGTCAGTTAGACAGTGCTTAATGAAAAGTATTGCCGATACAAGCGTGGCCTTTCGCGCCTGAGCACAGTGATCATTGTTTTGTTTGGCCCGCAGCTGTGTGTATGTGCAAATGAAGCTTGTTTAACTATTTGCACTGCGCTTTCTGTGCTCGTCATTGACTCTGCAGGGCATGTGTGTATATATATATGCGTGTCTGCTGAGGTAGCTATACCTGCGGTGACTTAGTGTGACTTTGACAAAGTGCATTTCCCGCGTGTGCTGCACGTGTGTGCAGGATGTCTGCCGCAGTGTATGTGATGGATGCTCTGCATCGGCATGGATTTTGCATGTAAGTAGCATGGCTATGGATATGATGGGTGGCTCTGTGCTTGAAGTCCTTGTCCTTTGTGTTTGTATGATTAATATAAGAGATATATCACGATTATCCTTGGGAGGTTATGGAGCGTGTGATGGCCGGATGTATTTTGTGTGTGTGTGTGTGTCCGCCCATACAGTACGTGTCGGTGTGCTCCTAAGCAGGGACAATCTCGGTCTGACCACATTGGCTTTTTCATGCAGTCCCTCTATCATTTATTCTCTCTCCCTCTTTCATTTTTACACACTCATGGCTAATCCCCTCCTGTTTTGTTCACCTTGCTTCTCCTCTTTCCCTTCCTCATTTCCCCTTCCCTCTCTCTCTCTCATTGATAGTACAGCCGATGTGACTGGAATACCGAGTATCTAATCATTATTCTTCTAGTGAGGCAGAGCGTGCAGGAGGAATGCCAATTTCTCTCTCTCTTTCTCTCTCTCTCTTGCTCTCTTTTCTTTATCTTCACCCCCCCTCCCTCCTCTCTCCCACTCTACCGCTCCACCCCCATGCCGCGGCCCAACAATTTTGGCTTATCTATGCAAAGGTTAACATAAAAAACGTCAAACATTTACGGATTAAAGGGACACCACAATACAAAGGCTATTTTTTATGTTGTTTTTTTTGCATACACATGGTTAAAACGCTGGGGCTTGAAAACGGCCGCGTCCCAAAGCTGCACTATTGTTATATTGTGTTACTCTGCCAGCGTACCAAGCTGATAGCAAAGCACTGAGGGGAACAAGGAAAAAAGATTGTTGACGGAAAGACAGAGAAGATAGAAAGGGCAACCGCGAGGAGCACTGCCGCATGACAACAGGTGTAGATGACAACTGTAATTAAGGAGACGCGCGTTCAAGGGCACTGGTGTTGGTCGGTTTAGGCACATCACATTATACAGTACAGTGAAGCAGGAAACAAGGAGGTGAAAACTAATTGAAAATGGTAATTGGTAAATTGAATCAAAATGATGTCTGCAAAAGCCACAGCTATTAGGAGTCCTGGATTCCTGGCAAGTTTGACATTATGGCAAGTTTGGCATGATTACTAATATTATGCCATTATCTGGCACTTGGGTCTTTGTGCTGATCCTATTTGCTGCATTCAAGGTTTAGCCTCCTGAGACCCAGACTTTTCCCTGATGTGCGTTTTTTATTTCGTCTAGCTATTTGGGATTAGTTGTACCTAACAAGCATAAAAATTATATTTTGTCTTTGTTGTTTTCTAAGAACGGCTTCATGTACAATGTCCTCATATGGAGACAGTAGGTCTAAAATAAAGAAAGAATTGGCTAACAAAGAACAAAACTATTTTATTAAAACTGTAAACATTAGAATACATAAACAAAAGTGCTCATGTTATTGTACATAAATAGGTCACTTTTGAAAATAATTTAATCAATTGAGTGTTATGTCGTCATATAACCACTAGGTGGTACAGGCAGTGTCTCCATATGAGGCCAAAGAGTAAGCAATAAAAAAAAAATAGGTAGAATGGTGCAGAGAACCAGAAATGTAATGTCCTCATATGAGGACACAGACTCTAGTCTCTAGAGGTTAACATACACAAATATAACGTTCGAACATGTTTTGGGTTACTAAACAACCCAAACAAGACATATGAGGTCACAAAGTGCATGAACCTTTTACTTTTTACATACATAGGCTGCATTGTGAGACAAAGCATAAAAATACATTTTTATTGTTGTTTAATTTGAATTACGGGAACACTCAGAGAGACTCATGTCTGACATACTGTAGATGCATTGTGTCACTTCATCTCATTAGTTTAAATAGCATGATTCTAATTATTCAAATGACCCGATTTATAGGGCAGTGTCTTATAACAATCTTCTACTTACACAGTTGACTTTGTAGGAATTAAGTGAATGAGGTTTTTGTTAACAAACACCTTATATACTGTGAAATCCTCAAATAAATTCAGTCCTTCAGAATATTTGTTTAACACCCTGAGCATTGTTGTTTAAATGGCTAGTTTAACGATGGTGCATTGAGACAGATTATAACTTTAATTTCCTTGTTTGAGAGGAGAAATGACGGTATCGATATCATCAGATATTTATTTTACAGTATCATATCGGACACAAGAAGCGGAATTGATTGAGCCCTTAGAAAACAATGTACATTTCTACATATTAACAATACATAGAAATCGATCCAACTGACCATAAAATGAAGTTCCACATCTGATAGGGGCAGTTTCAGGACAGGTTTATGAGTCAAAAAATGATCACTTTAGTGTAAGCATCAACATTATTTATTGAGCTGCTGCCTGAGCTCAAGCTGTAAATAAACTAGCAATCTTAGAGTTTTAAATCATGCCGTGTGAACGATTCGAAGCTTTTAGTCTACTCACAGTCCAAATCAAGTCAAATCCTGCACAAAACCTGTAAAGCTGCATCTATACTAGACGTGACATAACCACTTTTGTGCTGGTTATGCTTTTGTTTCTTATGGAGTGACGAGATGCGGCGGCGTTGAGTACCTAACACTCCGCATAATTGCTTCCGTGACGCTTGTTTTTGCTGCTTCCTGCTGTGGTCAAAGTTTAATCTGATTGAACTTTGACTCCGTTTGCTGCCTGACCTTCTTAAAGCGTGTTCAGTCAGACAAATTGTTTATAAGACGTAGTTTAAAGTGAAGCAATGAATCCCGGTGCCGTATCTCGTAGGGTAAACAATGTTTTTGTGTCCTTCCGTCTACAAGAGGCATTGCTTTGACATCCAGGTTCGATGCTATCAGGGGGGGTGTTCCAGTGCGGACAGGAATTGCATAAACAGGAGAGTTTGAGCCGCGGTGTGTTGTAACGTATACATTTCAGCATCACCTGTAATGAAATAAGCTGCAATTTAGCCACAGTGGCATTGAGTCCCAATAATTTAACCTTCATCAAAGTCAGTCAGGTCGTTATGTCGATGATATTTGCATAATTCCCACTGTGTTAACCCTGGGATCTCAGTGGCTCAGAGGAAGGACCAAAATTTCAACGCATGTTTAGTCATAGTTATTAGCCGCTTTAGATCAAGCTGTTTACCATTCTACATTCATCATTTGCGGTCAATTCCTAAATATTTGGCTCATCTTAATACACTGATCAGGTTCTGATATTTATTTATCACGTCTTCACCAATTTCAGCTACTGTAGCTCGTGGTTTGGATTGGACCACGCTATCCAGATATATATCCTTGTCATATTCAGAAATCATCCTCACCCATCCATGACCCTGTTGCAGGTTCTTCCATTGAACCGTTTTCAAGTTTTCAATGATGCTGACCACTGCTGACCGGAACACACCACACGAGCTGCAGTTTTGTCGATCCCCTGACCCAGTCGTCTAGCCGTTACAGTTTCAACTTGTTAAACACGCTTAAATCAATTTATCCTGCTTTTATATGCTGCACAAAAATACCCAACCACGAACAGGTACCATGACAAAGAGATAATCAGTATTCTTAACTTCACCTGTCAGTGACGTCAATTGCTTTTCTTAGAAAGGGCATACTGTATTATGCAAAATTCACTTTTGGCATGGTTTTGTATTTCCATGTGAGTCGCTACTGCTCCTATAAAGACTCCAAATTTGAATAAAATTCATCCATTCATTTTCTCTAAACTGTTACAAATAGTTTCAAGTCAAAGAAGCTTTATTTGTCAAGATCTGAAATGTGTTCCTCTCCTACAGGGAGAGAGGCCGCAGCGAATTAGCAAAAAGCAAGGAGGTGGAGCATTTTTTTGGTCCAAAATCACATTCAGAAAGGTGTTAGTTTAAGTGTGAATCAAACTAGTTATCAAGTGAGCTTTGGTAAAGCCCGTTGACCTATTCTAACTTCTAACAAGAGGTATAGATGTCTTCTTTAAGTGGATAGTTTTCATACATGCATACAGTGTCCCAAGATGGAAGTCTGTCATTTGTGTAATTATTTTGTAGTGACACTATGTATGTAATTATGAAAACTCACTACCACTGGAATCCAGGGTTTGAACGGCGGCACAACTGTGATGCTGTTGACCAGTCAGACACAAACATTCCAAAACTCTTTACAGAAGTGGTTGGAAGACTAAACCTAAGATTAAGCACTAAACACAGGATCCGATAGGGCGGGTATGAATCCCCTCTTGTGAAATTTAATGAATGAATTAGTAAGAGCCTTGTTATAAATTAGCAGTCTGTCCAGAGTGTTTCCTCACATAGTGCCAAGTGTTGCCATGTATGTTCCAGACCACCATGATTAGGATAGAGTGGGTGTTGAAGATGAATTTATAATGTGTGTGTGTGTGTGTGTGTGTGTGTGTGTGTGTGTGTGTGTGTGGTTTAAACATTAGTGTCCATGTGTTTCAATATTTGCAATCTCAGTGTTTGAGCATATCGTGGCTTATGTCCACAGGCTGCACACATGTGATTTGCCTGTTGGACTTTTTTTTTCAGATCTCGGTCTTGTGAATGGAAACTGGAAGGCATGGAAGGAAGAATGGGTACTCTGCAAGAACGAATGAGAAAGATTAAGATATGTATGATTGTGTCGAGAGGTTTTGTTTTTACTCCTAGGAGGGAGGGAAAAGCCGTTTGAATTGGAGCACGAGATGAGAAGATACAGGGAATTCAATGAGGAGAGAGAGAGACAGAGAGAGCGGCAGAGAGTGAGCGAGAGAGACGTGTGAGAGAGAGAGAGAGAAAGACGTGAGAGAGGGAGGGGGTCGGAACGGAGTCAGAAGTGAATGCAGCTTGCGGTGCCTGCTGTGGAATTACAGCAGAGAACATTGTAAGGACCTGTGAGAAAACACTTATAAAAGGAGAAGAGAGGAAGTGTAAGGACGATGATGAGCAAACTGAAACGCCCATGTTTCCTAAGCTCGGCGGTTCATTCAGACAGAAGGATGTAATTTTTTCGCACTGTAGACTTTAGAGCAGATTGGCACTGCATGTGCCAATTGTGGACTCGTTGGCTTGCTGTAAGTAGGTGTTTTATATTGCATCACAACCATGCCCATCAACCACGTCCATCATGTATATGTACGATTCTCATACAATCCAGATGCTAGATGGAGTTTTCCTGTCCTGCCTTCGAATTTAAACCATGCCATGCCATGCCATCCTATCCTCTCCCATAGCATACCATGTCATTGCCTCTCTGCCTGTGTGGATGTATGGTGCCGGTGTGTGATTGGTATTCTGGCAACGGTGTGCGGCGCTCCAAACGGTCTCTGTTCAGAACGACTCCACAGAGCAGGGATTGTGTTAACCTGCAAAGGACACTCTCCAAGAGAGTTGAGTTCTTTACCGGCTTCTCCCTCTCTGCCTTTTCTCTCTCGTTCCCATTTCGCGCTGGATATTCTGATTACATTTGCCATTGCGCTCAAGCCCGGGATCCCTTTTTTTCTCTCCAACCTTACTGCTCTGATTTTCCCTCCATCCTCCCCCTTTCATCCCTGCCTCCCTCCATCCCCCACCCTGAGTCAGGGAGTGCTGTCCTCTGCTGATGGATTTGAAAGAAACGTGGCTGTCTCACGTTCGTTCGTGCCTCTTTCATCGCTTTTTCAAATCCGTCTATTCAACGAAGGATGTTTCCTTGTTTTGTTTGGCGTCTATGATCCTGTTGCATGGAAGCCATGTATAATGATGCCCCTCGACTACATCTGTAGTTCTCCAGTCCTTATGACATTTGTTGCACATATATGCAGACCTGGCGTCTGCCTGTCAGTGGCAGAGTCCGGGCTCTTAGGGTGACTCTTCTCATATTCGCCTAGAAGTCCGATTTCATCTGTTCTGTTCATACCCGTTCTAACGAGCCAAGGCCTGCCATGATGCTATAGCTGCGTATTGATCAAGCTCATTTCCCAGGAGAGCTGTTACAGGCTACAGTTCATGGTGTCCAGATGTCCAAATCTCTTCATATTGTCCACTCTCTATCTCAGCCTGATTGTTTGTGAGGACCCGTCTAACACAGAGACAGCTTGACTGGCTGAGCTGTTATCCTCTCCATGTGGCTGACACCGAATATGTCACGGAACAATTGAAAGGGCAGAAGGAAATGGATAGCAGACACAAAAAAGGCAGGGTGAAGTTGCCCATCGTAATGTATTAGATAAGTAGGTGTGACACCAACGTTGCCCTTTTGCTAGTCTCTTTTTGTCTCCTTAGTACTCCCCACTCTCTCCATTGGTGCCTTTTCATTTGCCCTTCCAAAAATAGTACAGAAGGCCATGATGGCTTTCCTGTTTTTTGTTTAACTTTTTCCCATTAGCTTTGAAGTCATTGCCAGCACCTTTAAAGACTGGTGTCATAGTAATAATACAGACAGCTAAAAAATTAAAGACGAAAAAACTTACGTAAAGTATTTTTGCTATATTTAAAGCTTTACCTTCTCACATTTAAACCATACATTTCTGTTCAAGATGGTTCAAGACTCACAGATTTCATGGCATCAGTAGAAGATAAATTGACCAAAACCAACGTCACAGATATATCTTTTATAAGGATAGGACAAAAATATTCTGAGTAAAGGCTCCATTCTCTCTACTATACTGAGTGACTGGTATAATGCTGAAAAGTCACTGGGTGGGCCGTTTAAATTTACTCTGTTCTCTGTTGTATGGAATAATTTAGGCTTGATATCACGCAAGCGACCTTTTACTGAATGTACCGAATGACATCTATTATTAAGGCACTTCAAGAACTTCAACAACTCTCCCAGACATCTTCGACTCAGATCTATGATGAAGGTTTATGGAGTACCCTGGCACTCACTTTGCTCACACTTTCTACCCACTTATGGTCATCTTGGTATTACCTGACGAGATTGGGTTACAAAAATGTACAATCTTCTTAAAATCTATGGGTGTTCAACTCGGTGCAATTTACCATTAAAAATCAAAATGTTCAGCACATCAATTCATTCATTAGAAGAGGATCCACAAAGCTGTTAGAACACCGTACATACGACTTAAAATGATTCTCTCTCCGAGCCCATTGTGCATTCATTGCCAGAAGTCAACAGGAACCCTTCCACTATAACAACATTATAGAAATATGTTATTACGATGTTATTTATATGTTTTAATACTAAGCTTGTGATGAATCTTTACTGAATAATGAATGATTTTACTGCTGCCAAATAAGCAATCATTTAACATTTAAAATAATTAGAGAAAACTACAGCTGGAATAAAGAATGCTGGTCCATCCTTACTTACTTACTTACATTTTAACATTTTACATACATTTTTACTTAATTCAATAACATTTAGTGCTGTTAAATCCCTGTTGTTATCACGATTTTCTCACCCTGTTCTGTTTTAACCCCTCTTTTATGTTTTGATCTGAGGGCGGCACGGTGGCTGACCACTGTCGCCTCACAGCAAGAAGTCCCGGGTTCCATCCCCGGGTCGGGCTGGGGACTTTCTGTGTGGAGTTTGCATGTTCTCCCCGTGTCAGCGTGGGTTTCCTCCGGGTACTCCGGTTTCCTACCACAGTCCAAAAAAACATGCACTAGGCTGATCGGAAATGTGTAATTGTCCAGTAGTCTCACAAGTTCCCACCACTTACTGGTGGTTGTCGTCAGGAAGGGCATCCGGACGGAAAAACCTGCTCCAAACATTAACGTCCTACCACTGGAACTGGGAAAATGGACAATAAACAAATAGATAGAGACAGATGTTTTGATCTGCCATAACCTACCTTTTTTTCTTCTTTTCCCTTAATTGTTGTTGCTGTGTGCATACGTTTGTATTATTTTGAAAAGCAAATAAAAAGTATAAAATATATTTGCTGTTAAGCCATGAAAAACCTCCACATAAGCTACAATGTGTCTCGAATTTTAAGAATTGATTGGACCTATAAAAACCAATACATCACCCAAAACAACAATATTTTTTTAACCATAATGGCGAAAATTGCTCTCCAACAATTGGTGATTTGATGATTAGTGTCCAACTCCAACTTTTCTTCTCCTTTTATTACTTAAAAAACTGAGTGACCTATCATGCCATGTGGAAACTGAAATCGATGTGTTTATTGGGGTAGAAATGTTCTAGCATTTCTTATGATGTTTTTTACTAAAGGGATCGATCCTCATTAACACGAGGGCTAGTCTCTTACGCTGTGTCGTTCTGTTGGTATACACTTTGTCATTTATGTCAAGATGCCGGATGCCTCAGATATAGTGATGATAGTGACAAATAGCTACATTTCTGTAAATCATCAGTGTTCGAGACCTTTGTGGGCACCCCAACCTCGTCTATCCTCATTAAAATGGGGTTCAATCATTCAGAGCTCATACAGTGTCACTATTTTGATATACACTTTAGTGATGGATGGCTTAGATATTGTGACAGATGGTGACACATGGCAGCATTATTGTATATTGTACATTTCTGCACGCTAAAGTTGCGGAGACCACAGCTTCATTGATCCCAGTTAATGTAAAGGGTCGATCATTCAGGTCTGTACCATTGTGTCAGTTCCTCTGATATGGTGATGAAATTGATGGACAGCTAGACTTCTGTAAGCTTTTGTGTTCTAAATTTTGAGCCCATTATCCTCATTATTGCTCATAGTTAAGGCAAACTATACAACCTCCTTGCACAATATGCAACCCTTGTTTGGTTTTCTTATGAGGCTTCCTCTACAGGCCTGGAGAAAATGATCAATGTCTTGAAAACGGGATGCTGATGGAGCTGTTGACATAATTCATAATAATAATAATATTATAACATTTACCCAAGTATAGCTTTGTAAATGTATGGCTTATAGATGGTATTATAAGAATAATGTAAATATTTTAACGCATATGCTAGGTTTATTTTTATTTTGTTCATTTAGTTCAGATTTTGTAAAGCATTTGTCTAAACATCATGCATAAGACAGCACAATATTTTATTATAACAACACTGCTATATCTTACATTTATTATAAGAACAAATGATTTACTAATGACTTAATATTATTGTGGACGAGCTCACCTTAGCAGTAATAACAGTGTAATAAAGTAGACAGACATGCAGGTATAACTTACACGCAGAATTAAAAGTACAATCATCACAGCTGACCAATTTAACTATAAATTGTAATGTTTACCACTAAACTGAAGCGCCACTCACATCTCTACCGGATGAGTGTCACCAGTTAGTGTTCCTAGTGTTTGCCTAAAGCAAGAACAGTCAGCAATGTGTTTGGGGCTCTGATATTGACCAATTTAATCATCTAAAACAATCTAAATCAAATACATGAACTGAAAAAGTGACCCAGTGAGCATTTAAATTGAGGTTGGGTGTCAGTTATTCAGATGGTGGTGTACACTTTAAGTCAAAATACAGTCATGATAGTTGCATGATAGATAGCTGAATTTATGTCAACCTTTGTGTTTTTATATTTTTATTAAGATTTTCCACTATCTGGTCTTGGCTTCTATTGGGTTCTGCAATAATTTCTGATTTCCATCTTGCTTTAATTTGTTGTCTTTCTAACACGTTTGAGAATCTTTATAAGTTAGGTTGGATTATGATTAGGATTATGCAGTAAGTTTAACACTCTGTAATCAACAAAAGGTAGTGGAAGCTCAGTGTTTGAAGTTCTCAAGGCTGTAATTCTGGATTATTTATCTGAGCTTTAGACTAAAATCAAGACTTTTTTTTTTGCATTTTCCATGACTCATTGTTCAGGCAATTCATCACTGTCTGTAAAAAATACAAAGTATGAATACATTATAGCATGGCCACTGAACATAGAAGCGTTCCTGCTGTGCAGGAAATGTTTTTTCCTTCCTTTGTAGTCCTAACTTCTTGAATATTCTGTCAGTGCTGGTCCTGTGAGGATGGTAACAGTCTGCATAGCAACAGATGAGCACTAGTCATTGACTACCCTAATCACTTGAGAGGTACTGGAAAAAGCATATGTAGGTGTTCCTTGTGAATTTGTTTCTAAGTGTGATTTAATTAAATAGAGTTTATAGGCACGCAAAACATATTCGGATGAAAATCGCTCTGGCTTGGGTAGCTTTTTCTGATTGGTACAGGATGGCGGACTAATTCTGACACACTTGAGCTCATTCAAATGATTGTAATGCTATAATAAGTTATTTTTCATATTATAAGGTATTATATGTAAGTGAATAGATGCGTGTGAGTGCGTGATGCTTCATCTACTGCACCCCTTGAATAATGGTTCTTACTGACTTAACCAATTAATTATTAAAAGGCATGGACACTTCCAGTTACTTCCAGTTGAGAAACGTTACCTTAAATCTCCTGTTATAGGTAGAAATAGTCTTCATTGTCCCATAGGGATGATCTAGTTCATATCACTTTATATTCCAAGCAGCATTTGTAAATAATTGTGTATCTCACAAATTGTTTCATTCCCACCATACCATTCATTTTCCGTAAGGCTGAAATTATAATAAATCAGTTTCTTCTTTTATTTCCTCCAGACATTCGACCTTCTCTGTTGTACCACATCAGCTGGATCTGGGTTCAGACCAACCAACTGGATTCCGATGTATATGTCTATAAAATGTAAACATTAAAAGAGGAATTAATCTTTACCAAGCCGTCAACCCAAACACTAGAGGCATAGTATTTGCCTTCACCTTAAAATAAGAGGAAAAGAGGAATCTTTGGAACTTTCATTTGCTGATTCGATCTGGATTCGGAGAACGACGGTGGACATTCGAAACATCTTTCAGCGTTAGTAACCGGACTGTACCGAATCCTGGGTCTCCATCAGGCCTGGCAACTTGATACAAAGAATTCGGAACCACAACAGGTCCGTGACGTGAACTTGTCTCTTTTGATTAGCGTCTGCACCTGCATCGGCGGTCATGGACAAGGGCAGGGGCAGGAGTCTAACAGGACGAGGCGGCTAAACGTTAAGGGTTAATGTCCTCTTATGAGCCAGGTGCGAATGTGGTTGAGTCTGAATGGGGCCGTGCACGAACGAGGGTGTGCTAGAGTGTGTATGGAAATCGGCCACGATCATGGGTGGGATTTCTAACAGGAAGATCTAACATCTGTAAAATAAAACGAGCCAGAAGAGGCCTTCTTTTTAGTACAGGAGGCCGGCTTTTGTTCCAATCGGTAGGATCATTTCTCAGGTCTTAACAAAGCATGCCTGAAAAAAAAAGTTATAAATATATCAATTTTTATTGCTCGTAGCACCAGCCAGGATTTTGCGAAGCTTTGCGATTTGAAGATTTAATGTTAGATCATTACTATACAAAAATAACAGTCGACATCAGGAGTTTATTATACTGCTTTTAAAACCAAGCAATTTGGATCGGATCTAGTAAAGCATCAGCAGGGGATTGGGACATTTCTGAATCGACTCTTCAACCGATATCACATTTTCTAAGAAGAACGAATTCGCCACTTAAAGCAGCGACCCATGGCGCCCAGTTCCTGACGACGCATGCTTCACTCTGTAAGTAAACCGCCTTTGCTTCTTGATTTGTGTCCAAATGCACGTTTGAGCAAAATGCTTTCGATTGTGTTCATGGTGAAATGAATCCTTCAGTTATGATGAGTAACACTTAAACACAAAATTCTGATTAAAAGTTCTTTTGGCTAATGCTGTACCACCTCATCCCAATTGGTTTGACCACCATGAGGATAATTGTGCTAGTAAACAAAAACTCCTTTAAACAGCGTAATCAGTGTTAAAATAGTGCATCTTATAAATCAACTTTTTATTAGAACTTTCTCTATTGAGGCAGCTGCCAATGTAGGCAATGTAGGTGGCTTGCTAGCATTTCCAACACACCCGAAATATTATCAAATTTAAATCTATTTGTAGCTGGAGAGCAGAAATACACACACCTACACAAAATTCGGAGTGGTTTTGATGGGAAGTGATGGGGACAGAGGTTTTTTTTAAACATATTTAGAATACTAGAACACTCATCACGCTAGACTTTCAAATCTGTTCGAGGTGAACGTTAATGACTTAAGTTTTAAATCTTTTTTTCATAAAGTTGTAAATAAAGTCAATAAAAATTCACATCAAATCCAGGATCTTTGTTATTGTTGAAAATGATTAAGAGCTGTATAGTTTAAGAACATTTAATGTAATGTTAAGAAAGAAGATTTGTGTAATTTTAAATTCATATTTATTTCTTTATTATTGGAGCACTGATGAATTTTAGTGTAGTGGGCGATAGTGTAAAGTGTAGTGGGAGATAGTGTATAGTGTAGTGGGGGGTGGGGGGTAGTGTATCGTGTAGTGGAGGTTAATGTGTAGTGTAGTGAGGGGTGGGAGATAGTGTAATGGTGGATAGTGTCGATCAGGTGTCACCAACCTTTTTGAAACTGAGAGCTACTTTTTGGGTACCAACTAATGTGAAGTGCTCCCAGTTTGATACACACTTGTGAAAACACAAATTTATAACCTTTAATGACATGTTACTATTAATAATGAATGATATTCATCTATGTGAAGATGCTGATCATGTAAATGATTTCTCACAATCATTTTCAACCATAATTTAACAAGGTAGGAAACAAATAAATATCAATATGCAAAATATGCAGCTATATTTAGAACAGGCCCGCTGAGGTCCTTTCGGGCGACCCGCGGGCACCACGTTGGTGAACCCTGTTCTAGATCATTCAGAGTTCCAGTTCTTAGTTCTGGCTCTGCAAGATGAGTTATTAAGAACTTATTATTTCAGTTCTTATTAAGAAAGTGAAAAGGTTTGTGTTTCTGGGACTCGTCTATGTTAGGAATCTGGTTGTCTGTAAAATTTATTTTCTTCCCAGAAGTATTACCAATTTTAATATTTCTTAGCATTTCATTTCACATTTGCAGATGTTTACTTTTATTTACCACATTTTATTAAAGATCATACAAGCCCATTTTGCACTTCTGTATTTAAAGATATTTTTGCAACTCTGGAGATAAAAACATGATTGGCGTTACTGGCTAATGCTTCATCATTTAGTTCATTAAATCCAGGTTTCTTTGAAATGAATTAGTAATCTAAACAATAATAGAATAAACATGGGCCACACGTCGAATTCTTACCGCTCTCAGGTTTAAACCCTCGCTTTGTTTGCTTGTTTATTTGATTTATTTGTTTATTGTAATGATTGCAATTGTAATCATGGCTTTTCTATTTATTCTTTATTGCCTGTTTTTCTCCGCAGCCTTATCGACTCGCTGAAGTTCTGGCGCACGCGCTTCCTCTTGCTTCCAGCCGGTGGTGCCAGACGAGTGGCGGATGGCGAGGGCCACTGGGACGTGTATGGAGAGGGACCCGGGATGTGTTCGTTGTCAGGGCTGGGAGATTGGGCCCTGCTCGATGGCTTCATACGCTTCCTGGAGGGACTGAACAGAATCCGGCGCCGGCATCGGTCCGATCGGATCATCTGGGTGAGTCCGGGTGTGATGACACGTGCCCAACAGTGGTAATATGATAATGGGTGGGCTTGAACCAACAACCCTTCCTTTATTAGGTGTAGAATTCAGTAACAGATGTGCTTTTATTTATTTTTACAGAAAGGAGCGACTATTAAGGGTCTCCAGGTTCCTGCTCCTTTGTCTCCCTATTCCCCCGAGCCTATTCCACCTCCACTGGGCAAAAAGGGTGCATCAGCTCTCTCTACCCTCCTGGAACTGGAGCAGACCCAAAAGTATGTCCCACTCTGTGTTTCCATGTATTGGTAGTGTTCCTGTTTTGGCGTACCTGCTCAGATTCTACCGGATGCCGGTTAATCATGAGGCCCGTTCTACACCGGTTTGTTTGTTTTGGCAGGACTCTGGAAGAGCAACCGGCTGGAAACCAGCTTGTCGTGACAAAAGTGACTACGTCCATAAATGATGCCGGTGCCAATAATTGTGTAGACAGCCCCCGAAAGGTGAGAAGGACTTAAACACATTAAAAAAATCCATGTCTATCTAAATAACTATATGTATATAATCTATAGAACTTCTAATTACATCAAATTTGCGGAGGTTAGGGTCCCGAACCATCCACAAATAGTGTGAATCCATTAATACTTGTAACCGCCCTATAAATGCTTATAAGTACCTATTTTGAGGGTTAAACCAGAATAACATTTGAGTATTACAGTGAACATACGCATGTACGAACCCAACTGCCAACAAAAGAAAAAACTGTTCTTTAGAAAAATGCACTAATGTGAATTGTCCTTAGATCAAAACAGTAGTTATAAGGGCAACCAGAGTCCTGCAATGAGTTGGTACTCTGTTTAGGACGTTCTTGCCCTACGGTCAATTCTGTCGTGACCCAGAACATGGAATTCTTTTTTTTTTTTTTTTTAAAGGAAAACACATATGCATCTAAGTTAGTCTGGGTTCCTCTCTTTCTTTCTTTCTTTCTCTCTTTTTGGTGTTTCTCATCTATGGTTGTTGATAGGATGCCACGTTCATGTTGGATTTTATTCGTAGCCCTCGCTCCTCCTTCTTGTCCCACTCTCAGGTCAGTATCTCCTATGCCCTTCCCCCCCTGTTCAATCCACCCACCCGTCTTTTTCTGCATTTCTACTGTAGTAGCATGATTTCTTTGATCCTTTACTACCTCTTCCCGTGTAGTGTGTGTAGTCTAACACACCGGTGTCTGACATACTTATAATTTTGCATCCCAAATGTTCCTCCCAAAACTTGAAGACCACAAGGGGAAGCACCGTGTTTACAATGTTTCGTTTACGATCCATCAGTTAAAAAACAATCATTGTTTAAGATAGATCCGCAAAAATCTACAACAATATTTGTCACTAAAACCAAATAGTAAACACAAACATGATAAAACCCTCAGAAGCTCCTCTGGTCATTATTTAGCGCCATGGCGATTAAATCATTTGCAGTGCATATAGACCTCGACACAGTATTATAATAAGTAAACGACCTTGTTGAGGTGAATAAATGCTCCTACTAAGGCACTTTCTTTTGGAGTTAATCTGACTGGATTACAAAGAAGCAACAAAAAATTACAAACTTGATTTCAAATCTAAATAAAGTTTCATTGATTCTTTTGTATAAGTCAATTTTATTATATAGCACTTTTTACAATAGTCAATGTCTTTACAGAGGTCGAGGACCAACAGACCAATGATATAAACTAATACAAGAAGAAACCTTGGAGGTTCTAGACTCATTAGGGGTCTGACTGCAGGAGATTTAAATACAGTGGAATCCAGGTTAACGACCACAATCCATTCCCGAAAGGTCGGTCATTATCGGAAATGTTCACTATCCGAAACACATTTCTCCATAAGAAATAAAGGAAATAGAAATAATTGGTTCCCAGCCCCGGTTGACTCGCTAATGTATAAAAATTACACGATATACAGGAATGTTTTTAAAACGAGAACATTTATAATACAGTACACATGGAGTTAAATCAACATAAAAGGCATTTAAATATAACAAAACATTTAGTAAACAAGATAAAATGTACCGTTTTGACTGCGGTGTGACGTGAGTAGATCCAGGGGGAGGGGGATCCCCCTACATGAGAACGTCTGTCATTGTAAAATCAGGGGTAACTTCTCTTCTCGTGATGGAGGATTTTATTATTAAAATAAAGCACAAAAATCACTGAATAATTACAATATGTAAAGATAAAGAAAACCGATTGTAACTGTATTAAGTGTGAATGATGCTCGGGCTGAGATGTTGGTCACGTGATGATGACGTAGCTGATGTAGTGACGTTCACTATCCGAAATTTTGATTGTTATCTAGGGCAAATTTTTTGCGAAATGTTTGGTCGTTATCCGAATTGGTCGCTATCGGAGGCATCTTTACAAACAAACTTATACAACAGAAATATATTGTGTTGTAAGATTAGTTATATAGTATTTAAGTTATAAGATTAGTTATACAGTGAGACATACGCACAATGTAGGATATTGTTTTGTATAATGATGTACAAGTGTTGTTTATTTGTCTCGTAAATTCTGCCTCATCTGGGATAGTTTAGCGTTTTCTGGTGCAGAAGGTTGTGCCATCACAGTCAGTTTGAACAAAACTAAAAAAGAATCTATGTATAAGTAGAGAATCTTAATAATCTAGTTATATTACATTTAATTATGTTAAATTTATTTACATTTATTTTATAAACACCCCCCCCCACACACACACACACCCCACCATGTACATTTCTCAAGCATTCCATTACCTTGCATGTGTTGAAGACGTAAGTTTCTGTGCATGACATTAGACTTTAGTGCGCCCATCGTTAACATTCAAGCCCCGGTGCACTTAAAGTGTATTTAACTCTCTGATTGGTTCCTGAAGATGCCAGCCGAACCTCACGGAACCAATCCTGCCGAATCTGGATCAACAGACAAAGCTGGAAGCCAATCAAATGATAGAACAGTGAGCGGTGGCACCACCGGAGAGGCTGTGAGTGGAGCTGAATCAGGGTAAACATGTACATGTACTTGATATATAAACAATTCTATTATTCTTTATCAGTATGTGTTGTCTTCAATTTGTTAATTTATTTATTTATTTATATTTATTTATTTATAGCCAGTAGGATTGGGCAAATCAGTGCACTGTAATACTGTTCAGTGGGCAGTGATGGCTTAGTGGTTCAAATACCAGTTTAGAGATTAGGATGTTGCCAGTACAAGCCCTATAAGCCACCGTTGGGCCCCTGAGCATGGCCCAAATCTAAATCATTCACATTCATGTCTATACATATATATATATGTTCATGTGCAGACTTGGTTACATCTCATAGTTTCGTTTAAAGTAACTAGTGGTTTTATTAGCATATGTAGCTAGTTTATGTTTCTGCTATAAATAAATCTGGTTTGTGGTTTATTCGTGTATGTAAAATAACCTTAGATGCATTGGGAATTCTATTTTTGTACCTTGTACTTTTGTATCTTGTGTTTTATATTCCGTGTTTTATGTAATAATGACTTTATTTTCGTTCCTCGATCCCAGGGCTCAGCAAGGCAACCTGTCATCCTCCTCCACCCTGCTGGAGATGCTGGAGGCCATCAAACACCCTACGTAAGAATCTATACACACCAACTAACCAGTAAAAATGCAATTATCGTTTCACACTGCATGGTCAAAAGTATCTGTACACGCCTTATTAAAAATATATTATTCAGATTTTTTTGTTCGTAGCATCCAAGGTGTCAGTAGTACTGGGTTAGACAGACAGACAGACAGACAGACAGACAGACAGACAGACAGACAGACAGACAGACAGACAGACAGACAGACAGA
>JAOUQU010000034.1:4992824-5006578 GCA_028566735.1 Ammoglanis amapaensis | reverse complement strand
ATTATAGGGCGCACGTCCGATTTCTGGGAAAAATTTTGACTTTTAGGTGCGCCTTATAGTCCGGAAAATACGGTACTTTAAAACTAAGTAGGGAGAGTCCTGGCAAGAGTTTGTTCCTACACGTTGGACTTGGCATATTACTTGGTAATTAAACATGAATTAAATAATATCCCAGGAATGTTCTTTTATCGGATTATCATTTGTTCTCGATTATATGATGGTTATCTCAACACTTCTGCCTTTTTTTAAATCAGAGCGACCATATCGCTGCTTGGAATGTGGAAAGTCATTTAAAGGTTCATCAGGGCTTCGGTACCACATGAGGGACCATACAGGAGAGAAGCCGTATCGCTGCACAGAGTGTGGAAAAAGCTTTAAGAGATCGTCTCTGCTGTCCATACATCAACGGGTAAACACTTTCTCACTTTTTATTATTTTATTTTGCTTCATTGTTTTAAGCGTAATTATATAACTCCATCTCCCGCTCTGTGTATTAGGTGCACACCGGAGTGCGAGCCTTCCAGTGCCCCTACTGCCCCCTGACCTTCAAGTGGAGCTCCCACTACCAGTACCACCTCCGGCAGCACACCGGCGAGCGACCCTATGTGTGCCAGGAGTGCGGCAAGTCGTTCAAGAACACAAGCTGCTTACGTCGGCACAGCCAGCTGCACTCGGGCCTGCGACCACACGCCTGCTCGGTTTGCGGAAAGGCCTTTTCGCAGACCTCGAACCTGAAGCAGCACGAGCGCACACACTCCGGCGAGAGGCCCTTCCAGTGTCCTCAGTGCCACAAGAGTTTCACACACTCCTCCAATCTCCAGCTGCACCTGCGCACTCATTCCTTACGCAAAGACTTCAAGTGCAACTGCTGCGGAAAGGAGTTCGTCATGCACTCCTATCTGCAGCGGCACTTGCGCACACACAACGTCAGCGGAGGAGCAGAGGTTCGTACAAAAGATACGGGAAAAGTCAACAAAAGTTTAAGCGCAGCAGCCGAGACGAGCACGAATTTGAACCTGAAACCAACCGGTGGACTGAGCTCGCTCTTTCCTGCTGACGGCAAATCCACCGTCTTACTCTCCTCCTCTAATCTGGACATCCCTCCAAACACATCACAGAATTATTTCATGATCCAGACGACAACCGGGTTGCAACTAATTCCACTGTCCAGTCCTGTTCCCGCACAGCCAGTTCCGACCCCTCCACCTCCGCCACCTCCACCGCCACAATTGCCATCTCAAAACTACTTGCTTCTTCAGTGCCAGTCCAGCAATGGCAGTCAACCGAATCTAATACTCGTCCCTACTGCACCTAGTACAAACACGTCTTCCACACCTACTGTACAACAGCCCGTTAACATAGTACAAACCCTTCCAGCAGTGCAGCCGCTTTTAGCCCCTGCCCCACCCCAGATTCCACAGTTTCAGCCACTCCAGACCCAGCAGAGATTCATGTTTACCAATAATAGTTCCCCCATCTATACTACTTCAACCCAAAATGCTACAGCCATTACCAGACCTATTTTAGGAACGCTCAGCTCTGGCAGAAGCGCTAGGACTAGACGTGGGCGCAAACCCAAGGCCAGAAGCCAGAAATCTGGTTCTCTTTTACATACTCCAAATACTGCCTCCACTATTTTACCTAATCGGACGACTACTGCTATTCTGCCTTCAACGGCTTTTTCTGAGCGACATAACATTTATGTCCCAGCATCTTTGTCACCTCTGAATTCAGGCGGCATTTCCGAGACACCCTCTGATCCCACTGGAGTCACTGGATCAGCAGTGACACCAACTACATTTCCAACAGACAATTGCTCATCCAGTGATTTACCTGGGGAGGTACCAGCTGCAGAAATGCTTCCAGAAGCACTTTCAGGGAAACGCTTCGTCCTGTGTCTTAAAGACGAAAACGAGGAGACGAAGCAAGGTGACCGGATGGAGGTCAAGGTGGATATGGGTGATGGGAGTGAAGAAGGGAGGTCGTATGTATTACGTTTCGAAGGAGACGGTGAGCAAAGGGAAGAAGAGATTGAAGGGAGAGGGGAGAAGTCTTATGTTCTCCAGTTTCAAGTGGACAAAGAGATTAAGGAAGACTGTGGAAAAGAGAAAACTGGCATGGTTTCTCTGAACCTGCTTCAAGATTGGGGTGCAGATCAAGAAGGGGAAAGAATGGAAGCGATCGGTACAAGCGTTGGCGTTGAGGAAAAATCTTTTGTTCTTCATTTCCAGTCAGATGCTCCAAATGAAGAGCTCTCTTCGAGTGTTGATTACAATGCAGGACCCAGTGAAGACCTGCAGTTTTCTTGCCACCCTGCTCAGGCTTTGATGCCTCTTGATGGGCAGGAGGTTGTTTTTGAATTGAACAGCGAGGGCAAAATAAATGAAACGGGAAGTGGGGAAAACGTTCAAATGATTGCACTGATAGAATGTGAAGGCACCGGTTCTGAGTCAGGGGGAGGTTTTCCTAATCCAGCGGGAGGCATCAGCACCGGAGGAGGCCAGATGGATGGAATCTTTCAGTTAGAGGATGGAGAACGGATAGTTATTATTGAGGTAAGTACCAGTAGTTTAGGGGAAGGGGCAGAAAGAGTGTCGTTAGGATTAAGGAATGAGCAGAAAGAAGAGGGAACAGAAGAAGAAACGTCACACGAGCAGTAGCTGATGGAAACCGAGAGCGGACTATTAACTGGAGTGACTGATGTCACTATGGCTCCTACGTCAGACAAATATACTACTTAATGAGCACGTTTGGTTTCACTAACCACATAAAAATACTAAATATACCAGCAATAGCACCTATCTTCAAGAATCCATTGTGGTTCTGGAGCTCCAAAAGAAAAACTGAACATGCTGTGGCAGATGTGATGCATGGTGAAATAACGAGACAATTAGTGCAATGTTAGCTTTTTTTTTAAAGAGCTTTTTTTTAAAAGGAGGCTTGTCGTTTTCTACAACACTGAAGCACTGTAGTAGATAAAATAAAGTGGGACTTGATCACCAGCCCCATGAGGTGAAGCTGTTTTACAATTTGCTTACATCGATTAGAATCCAACAGCTCTGCTGTTTACTGAACAGACTCCGGATTCTCTCAGTGTTAACGAATGGGCCATAAATCCAGCCTAACGGACTACAATAAAGCATTTAATGAGGGGGAATGAATGAATTAATAAATCATTTACTCCACTTTGTATTGTACATAAAAAGGATCTACCAAAAAAAACTAATGATGAATGATTATGAACTAATGTACTGTCATGTTGACAGATTGTGTGTATGTTAAACAAACTGTGAATATGTCCATAGTTTTAGTTTCATTATACCTGTTGATAGCAAACGATGTTCAATAAAAACATTGTCAATGTTTTTAAACTAAATTCTAAGTATTCTTTCTTTTCATTGTGTGTAAACTGTTTTTGTCTACTTGAAACCAAGTATGATTTTAAAAAGAAAGGTTTATATGAAATCTAAAATAATAATAATACACACAAAAAGCATTTTTAAGGCTGATTGGTTAACAATGGCATTCTCAATTAAATGTTGTTTTTAATGATTTTGCCCATAATTTATGTTTTTGTTAAACACCCTGCAACACCTCCACCACCCCCTGGGGAACTCCATTGCAATTAAATTGTGATTTCGTGCCCATTAGAACCGTTTTTCCAATGTATGCATCGTCGTGGAGTCGTGTAATACGTAATTTATACATGCTCATGCTTAACTGTTTTCTTTTTTTGCAAGAGATGCTCCATGCGTAGCCCTTGGTTGTTCCAAGCGGGTGTTCAGAGGAGGGGGTAATAAAGGGTGGTGTAATGTGTTGTTGACTTGTGTACACTGCACAATAGTTAATGCAAATTGCTCTAAAGTAGTTTCGAAAATCAAAAACTGGTGGAAATTTACGTATTTACGCTCAAACGTAAGTGTCAAAAGTAAAAATATGATTTACCATGACTAACGTCTTATTATAATTGTTGTAACAGGACGTCATTCATTTGCTTTTAGCTTAATAAGTCTGACATTAATAGCATCTGTGCAGAATTTCTTTTTCAGAGTGACTTATGTAAAAATACTGAAGGTACCCTTTGGCTTTTTTCACCCCCCATCACTCCTGCTGTTGCAGAGCCGCTGCAGTGACCGGTTCATTACGACAAACCCCAAACACTTTTTATATGTTATTTTAAGTGTGATATTTTTTTTGTGGTATTGTGATTGTACACAATTCTTTAAATCTTGCGTGTGACTATGTATATTGTGTATAGCTCACGAGACAATATTAACGACAGATTTTCATAATGTAGTGGAGTTAAAAGTTAGATATGTAACTTTAAAATGTAGTAAAGTGAAAGTATTCTGATATAAAAGTACTCCAGTAAAGTACAGAGTCACCAAAATATATACAGTAACGAATTATTTACTTCGTTACTGTCCACCACTGTTGGGGAGACTTAAATTAAATTTTGTTTAGGGCCCTATAAAGGCTCGGATCAGTCCAGAAGTTTTAAAAAACAAAAGTTTTTAATTTAGGTTTAAATAAATCTTGTACATAAAACTGCCAGGATGATTCCATCACCGGGCCTGTTACTTTAGCACTGTGAGCCCTTCGTGGTTCGTCATTAAACGGTTAACATTTGCCCATATAAGTGTTATATTGGTATTAAAACACGATATCAAGATAATTCTGACTGAAATTCGTGTGGAGGAACTTTTAAGTTGAATTTAAAATGATTTTGATCTACATCGCTCGTCTGCGCAAGGCACAGTTTTGAATTCACAAACGCAGATACGCCAAAAGTGCAGTGGGTGCACAGCTGTTGCAGGGCGCATTTCTGCTCACTGATTGTGCATCGTGGGTTTTATTTACGTTTGGAAATTGCTGGAGTTTTATTTCGAAGGTAAGCAAGTCATAAGACGTCCCGATTAATAATAAGGCTCGAGCTACGTCGGCGATGTTTACCATATAAGGTCTCGAATGTGTCGTTCGGAAGCGACAGGGCGCTAGTTAAAGGCTCGACACACCACGTTATACGTTTAAAGCTGTTAAAGCTCTTTAATAAACAACAAACACGCAAATGTATTAATGACTTTAATTTAGTTTAACTTTTATTTTTCTGCTATATGTTAATAAACCGTGCTTGCTGGTGGTTTTCTCCATGATCCCTTTAAAAACCCAGTTCTGTATATCAGTAGCACGTTCAATAATCCCTCAGTGTACCAGCCAAGTGTTTACTATGATTATTGTTTATAAATACTGTTTTTTAAGAACAATAAAGGTCTAATCTTGAATTTTATTATAATCAATGTTTCACTCTTGGGTTGGGATCAGACCAACATCTGTAAGATGTTTTGATTTTGAATATCAATTTTTTTTAAATACTAATAATGTTGAACATAAATCCATGAAATTAGGTTTTTTTATGTTTCTTATGTTTGTAGGGCCAGACGTAGGCTAGTGGTTAAGATACAGAGCTAGTAATCTGAAGGACGTAAGTTCAAACTTCACCAATGTTAGGTTACTACTGTTGGTCCCTTGAGCAAGACCGTGACCGGCTGCCTGAACACTAAGTCACCGTGCCACCCTGAAGAATAAAATAGAATTTAGAAATACATTTACATATACATTTTAATAGCACTATCGCCTAACAGATAGTCTTGGTCCTTTCGTTGTGGAGTTTGCATGTTCTCCTTAGCAATCCCAAAACATCCAGTCTGGTTAATTGGCGTTAGGCTATACAAGTTCATTGGTTCCCAAGCCTGGTTAAATAGCTGATCACGATCCAGTATGGCACGGCGGCACGGTTTGAGAGTTTGCATGTTCTTGCTGTGTCTACGTGGGTTTCCTCCCACCGTCCAGAAACATGCAGGTAGGGCAAACTATTTGATGTGATTTGTGTACATAATAAACGTTTCCTGTCATAGGTGTTACCTACAAGCGTAAAACATGATGTTAATAAATTAATAAACAAACCACAAAAGGTCATTCTGTCAAGATAATTAAAAGTCTAATAAAGTGATATTATTAAAAAGCGTATCGAGTTCCGTCTTTATTGTCTGATTGTTTTATTGTCAAACTGTTTTGTACATTTCTTTTTCACGTCTTCTGTGTGGATTGCTGTAAAGTGAAAGATGGTGCGGGTGGATTTAGGAGACGTAGTTCTTCGGCGCATGAAAGAGGACGATATAGATGCTGTAAAGGAGCTCATAAAGGTGTGTAAATTCTTTATTATTTTATTGACATGTTGTTGGCTTTGTTTTTGTTTAGTTAGGTTGCTTACTTCAGTTTTTCATCTGTGCAGGCGGGGTGTGAAGGAACGGAGAATCGAATTATCCTGCACCTACTTACAAGGCCTCTGACGGTGCTTTTACTTGCCACTCTGTCCTCTGTGTTGCGCTTTTTGGTTCATTCCTTTATAGTGGCCCTGTTCATCCCAGTCTTGCTTCTCATTATTTACCTTAAACTGACTATTCCACGATCGATGGGCATCTTGGGCTCCAGCAGACCCTATTGGGATTACATTGGCAGCAGCTACTGGAGCGGTTCTGAGCCAGACCTGTTAAACCCATACGCCACTAATGCCAAGCGTGTCACCAGCCAGGACAAGGTCAAACGGCGTAAAAAAGCCAAAGGCAAAGAGACTGGGAAAGAGAAATCGGAAGAGCCTGAGAAAGTGGATGAGGATGATTTGAAGGCACGGGCTCAGGTGGCAGGGGAGGTGTGGCTGGCAGAGACTGATGGAGAGGTGCTCGGGTGTATAGCCAGGGATGGCTGGAGCAGGGATGATGTGTACCGCATTTGTAGGCTGGTGATCCAGAGTTGGTATCGAAGAGAAGGTCTGGGCAAGTTACTGGTCCAGAGCTTGGAGGCTAAAGCCAGGCAGAAAGGAGTGTGCAAGGTCTATGCCCATGTGCCCTTTCCCTCCAAAGTGGGTGAGGTATTCTTTAGGAAACTGGGATACAGACTGCAAGGAGAGACTAATGGACTGGAGGGTGAGGAGGAGGATTATGAAGAGCCACAGAAAGGCTGGCTGGGCTTTCCAGTAACAAAAGTATTTGTTAAAGACCTGTGAATCTCACTGGCCATATTCACTATTATTAAAGCAGTGTTTTATTATGTATATCAATTTTAAATTATTTGCATTATATTTATTTAGAGCCTTAATTTATTGTGTATTTGGTTTTCTTTTGTGTGGTTTTTGCATTATAATTAAGGTTGGTTATAATGCCGTTTATAAATGCTTAATAAAATGTACGTTTTAAATAGTTTTTATCCTTGATATGTGGTTTCTTTGCGTCTTTTTAAATATTAAATGATTATAAATATATGATTCATCTGCTTTTTTGCTAGTAACAGATATCATGAGCAGTTGTCAATGTTGCTGTACTGAATATGTCAAAAACCCACACGAATGTTTAAACAAACCAACAAAAAGACTTTCATCTAGCTGCTAACTTTGTCGCTGCTTTTAAGTTGTAGTTAGCAAGCATTTATATATACAGCGTGTGGTTAGCTTTGTAGACACATCTCTACCTTAACCACACACACACACACTAAAAGAGCTCACCTAGGTCCTCATTTACCACCGGATGTTTGTACAGTCGTGTGTGTGTGTGTGTGAGAGAGAGAGAGAGAGAGAGAGAGAGAGAAAGAGAATGTGGTGAAACTGCACCCAATATAGCATAAATCTCACAGTCACATTAGCATTCAAAATGATTTTTAAGATGCTAGACAGAACACACAGTGTTGGCAAAATGTTTGCTTAAAGCTCAAACTGACATTTACTGACATTTTATGGTTAGATTTATGCAAAGTGGCAGGACAAACTTCTGAAAGGTCCCATAGTCAACACTGCTCTGAACTTCAGTGCAGAAATTAGTGTTAAGATGTTACGGCAGGTGTTAGACAGACAGGTTTGAGTCAAGTGTAGTTCTGACTCTATTTTTGAAATAGGGTTTAATCAGTACAGGTCATATTACATGTCGTTTACATGTTTAGCATTTAGCAAATAACCAACGTTTAATCAGTTATGTTTTAAAAGCAACTGTGCTCAGGGGCCCAACAGTGGCCACCTTTGGATTACTAGTACAATACCCTACCCTACATAAGCTGCTACAGGTAAGAAGTAGTTCTTAGAATATTCTGTAAAACATTTATTTAAATGTATAAATTGTGGCGAATTATGAATCCTTTAAGAATAAACAGGTTAGTTTGAAGACCATCATTAAATCACTGTTTTATTTTGTCATGGTCTTTCAAAATAAAAGCAACAAGTATTGCACGCACAATATAAATACTTGTTCATCTGTGTTTATTTCTGGATGCCCAAAGTGCCGTATGTGGCTCGCGGGCCGTGAAACGACCACACCTGCCCTAACCACTGAGCTATCACTGGCACATCTTGGTGGGTATTTTGCTTTTGAGCTTAAAACATGTGTCTCGGAGACACTTTGGGTTGTTCTTAAGGGTTGGAGTGAACATCTGCTTGTGTGTATAAAACCAAAGTGCAACTATTATTGTCCCCAGGAAACAGGTGCAAATTCAAAACTATACAGTTTGTCTACATGATATAGCTAAACTTTGTGTGTGTGTGTGTGTGTGTGTGTGTGTGTGTGTGTGTGTGTGTGTGTGTGTGTGTTAGTGGGTGGGTTTCGGAAAGAATGACTCTGCATTTCCTGCCCCGATTCGCTTATACATGCTGTGACAATTGATGCAGTGAAGCGTTATAGTACCAATATTTTGATTAAGTAAGATTGTTCAATATTTGTGCGAAAATTTGAGGTAAGAGTAAAATTAAAATCATTAACAATTATTTATATTTAAGATATATTTCTGAATGAGATTACCGTTTAATTTCAAGTCTCGACCAATACCAGTACTAATCCGATAATTACCTTTTTCATTTCCAGTCCTGAAGGCTTTCTCCTCTGCAGGGTTTACGGAAGGTGGATCGATCGCCTCTAGGTAACGGGTCCCCGGGACTGAATTTCCCGTTTTGCCCTGCTCATCTTGTTTGGGGTCTGTTGCAGGCATGAATGATCAATGATGAATGATTTTTACATTTACAAACTGCAGTGCAGCATTCGGTGCAAAGATCCCATGAGAATCTTCTCTCTAATTCATTTAATAAATGTTTGAGACGAAAAACCAACCACAGATTCTTCTTTTATTGCATTTCACAGAATGTTCTATTTTTAAAGGGTTTGAAAGCACTAATAATGATCAATGATCAGAGGATGCACTGTGGCTTGGTGGTTAGTGCTGCTTAAAGAAATCCCGGGTTCGATTCCCTGGTTGAAGGCAATCCGGGGCTTTTTATGTAGAGTTTGCATGTTCTTGACGTGTCTGCATGGGTTTCCTACAAGTACTCCAGTTTCCTCCCACAGTCTAGAGACAGTCGGGGTAATTGGAGAGAGATACTGAAATTGTCCTGTGTGTTAGTGTGTAACAGACTGCAACAAACTGGTGAGAAGTTTAGTGTAGCCATCCAGCGTTTGTCCCAATGTGACCCTAAATAGGATTAACCGGGGGTAAAACTACATAACGAATGGATGGATGATATCGTTATTTTTTAAAATAACAAAATAAAACCCCACTTGCACTTAAATCCAGTGTATTGGGCAAAATTAAACACCCTGGGATCCATTAAACTCACATTTAAGTGGATTTTGCAGCACTTGGTACTGGTCACTTCACTGAAATGCTTGTTTCACTTAGCACAGATTTTTAATACACAACACACACTACAGAGTTACTATCTAAAAAGAACTCGACGGAAGTCTCCATTTCAATAAGCTCAACTTTCATTTTTGACCCACACGCCAGCTTGCGTTACACAAATGTGACGCAATGGCTGGACTTGAGTAAATGTTGTGGTTGAAGTGGTTGGGAGCAGACAGATCTCTTCCAGATGTGAATAACATGGACATTGACGCTCTGATTCGCTCGGTGCCTCAGACACACAAATAAGAAGGAGCTCTCTGGGAATCGGTGATTTCCCTGACCACACGGTGCACGAGTGGGTGAGTTACAGTCACACACAGTAGATAACGTAAGACAAGTCAACTACAGATTAGATAAACGAGGTTTGTCTGTGTTTTACCAACCACTGGTGACACTTTGTGGTCAGGCTGATTTCTGGGCTACCCTCTGTGGTATCACTACTCTGTTTCGGATGGGGAGAGGTTGTTCCTCAGGGACAATCTATTCATTTGGAAACATTTTTCACTGCGTAAAGAGTCCCTCTTGATAATAAAACACAAACAGAGGTGATACATTCACATAATGCAAAGAGTCATACAAAATGTGATGAGTCTTTACTAGAAGGGTGGAAAGACTATAAAAACATTTCCAGCATGCCATGGTGACTCCACAAACTCTTTGATGATGCACATGTAGGACCAAAAAGGTTACGAATCACGTCAACCAACACGATTCTGGATAATGTGAGCAAAGTCACTGCAGATTCCCATGACACCCAGCAGTCCAGTAGGAAGGGTTTTTTTGTCATGGCAGCCTTGAACCAACAAGGTTTAGCATCGAGTGGGTGGAAATGAATGAATCAGATGCAGCTTGGTGTAAAAAAAAACAGAATATGTTGTTAAAATGTCATTTAAATCAGAATTAAACTACAATGGACCCTTCACTTATGGATGTGATTGGATTCAAAGAATTGTTTATAAGTCGTAGATTCAGTGCAGAACACATGCCATCATTTTCTTACCACTTTGCTTTTTCTACACCTTCTTTGGGACTAGTGTGGTATACTGCTTTATTACTGCATACATAGTCAGATAGCTCAGTAAATAATATGTTTTTGTAGCCAATAACACAACTCTTCATGCAAGACCTTCCTTTGTCTGTAGACATTATCCACACAAATTAATCAACATTATATTAACCGAAATCAGAACAAAACTGGTAAATTAACTAGTGTGTCTGGCTCTGGTGGGGGTTTGCACAGTGACGGGTGGTAATGGGAAACAAAATCAGGGAGTTATTACATCGTAATACCACGAATATCAAAACGGCTAGATTTTTTTTTAACAATTTACAGCAAATGGATGAATTTTATTCAAACTTGGAGTGTTTACAGGAAAAGCTTCTTCGAAAGTCCCAAAAGGGTGGAAAACAAATAAAACTAAATCATGACTATAGGCTCTCTCAGTTATGACCAATTTCCATTTGTCCCATCTATTTTGCTTACTAACAAAATATGTAAGTTTGAAACATTTGAAAGATTTCTTTATAGATCATAAACAATATTCAGGTTCGTTGCTGCTTTGTCTTGGCTCAAACGTATTTAAGGTGGATTAACAGAGAGGGTAAAATGTATTAACTGGCCCAACACCTTCAAATTTTGGATAAATTTGGAACTGGTTTGTAGGGAAAAACTTGTTTTTTTTTAGCCTCAGTTCAGGTATATCCCTTTAAACAGCATCTACTATTAAGGCTTATCTGATAGTGTCGGTTAGAATGAACCTCAGACCTCCCAACTAGGTTTGAAAACTGTTCTCACCCAATCAGAGACCCTCTTCACCCAAGTGTATCAATATGTCACTTGTTTTCTATACCTCCTTCTTCCTCCGCATCACTTTCAAAACTCTCACTCATTTTTGCATGACTCAATCAATGAGCTGGTTTCGTCTTTCGGAATGACGAGCAAGTTGGACAGGTGAGTGAAAACAAAAATACTGAGAAAGTCTGGTCATGTTGCTGCAACTGTACATCCCACAGGACCTGCTGGTGATGGGAGACAAAGGTTTGGGTTTTTTTGCTGTTTGTTTGTTGTTGATTTAAATGAATGAGAAACACCATTGCAGTCTGGGCACTACTTCTTCTTTCACAGTGCAGTTTTCAAATCTGCATCTCTGCATCTCAACGTATGCACATCTGCATTTATCTGTTCTCTTTTTTTCTGTTACGCTTATTTGTAAATATATAAAAAAAATCTAACACCAAAACACTGCATGCGAGGTGATGCATACATTTTAAAAGTTCATTTATTGTATAAATCAATGCAAAACCTGACCAGTGACTGGTTTAATAATATAATGTAAAGAAATATTTTAGTATAAAATGTATACTTATATAGTTTAAATATCAATATTCTGTGTACATTATGAGAACTTTCAATATTAGACATTAGTGATTTTTATAGTGATGTTGTTCTGCATTGTCTCAGTGTTTTGATGACCCAGAGAAAATTCATCTATCACTATAAAAATGTTCGTTGGGCACGTGGAAGGAACGAGACCTACCTCTGCTTTGTGGTCAAGAGACGCAATAGTCCAGACTCTCTCTCTCCTTTGATTTTGGACACCTGCGTAATCGCTCCGGCTGCCATGTAGAAGTGAGTGAGAAATACCACAAAAGCATATTTTGTAACACAAATGTAGTGTAAGCTTTTAAAACGATATACTCAAATACTAGATGTAAAGCACATGCCAATTTATTTATTAAATTGTACTATTTAAGTGTGTTTAGTAACTATTTTCTTTCTTTCAGCTTCTTTTTCTGCGCTACCTTGGGGTGCTTTGTCCAGGCCTGTGGGGTTCTGGTGTAAATGGCCCGAAAATGGCATATGCCATCACCTGGTTCTGCTCCTGGTCACCCTGTTGGAATTGTGCCCACCACCTTGCCCATTTTATGTCTCAGACGCCCAACCTACGTCTGCGCATCTTTGTCTCACGTCTTTACTTCTGTGATGAGGAGGACAGCCAGGAAAGAGAGGGACTCCGGTGTTTGCAGAAAGCGGGTGTGCAAATAACTGTCATGACCTATAAAGGTGAGAGATACGTCCTAAAGTCACTTTATACAAACTTGACTTTATACAATTTCACGTTGGTTTAGAATAGGAGGGGTCAGAGGATTTAGGAATAATGTCTATTGACCTTAAACATAAGTCTAATGAAAGTACTCACAGAGATTCGTTTGATGTGGCCATTACAAGTCTTTATACATGAGCATCAGATTTGTATTGTGTGGTTTTTTTTCTTTAGATTTCTTCTACTGCTGGCAAACATTTGTGGCTCGAAGACAGAGGGGCTTTAAACCGTGGGACGGCCTGGAACAGAACTCTGTTAGACTGTCTCGCAAACTACACCGTATCCTTCAGGTTTTGTGTTCACAACTTTACTTTACCAGTAGCATATAAGAAGTAACAAACCAAAATATTTCACTAAAAGTAACTATTGTGTCTGTCCATCTTTTTAGCCTGGCGACACTGAAGATATGAGAGATGGTTTCGCTCTACTGGGTCTATAATCAAGATTCTTAAATTGTTCTAAGTTTACATGATTGAGAACTGTATGACGTATGTACTGTAAGCTGTTTGGCTAAACTTCCTGAGACTTGAATAACTGAGACTTTATTTACTTCTGACAATAGCATTAATGTCAATTAATGGTGCTCTGCATATATCGCATGTGTGACATACTACAATAAAGTGTTCGTAGCTTCATTATTCAACCTGTGTTCCATTTTTTTATTTGATTTTTTTGATTCGGCACGGCTTTTATGCCAGACGCGCTTCATGAGACAATTTCCCTCCTATTTACCTGGGCACTGGTTCGCGATTAGGTTGGCGTCCGCAAAGTTGAGACTCCCTGCACTGATGTGCTAGCCTGTGTAAAATCCTACTAGGATAATAAACGATCGTATCAATGTTTGGCGGCACTGTAGCTGAGTGGTTCAGCACTGTCGCCTCACAGCAAGAAGTCCCGGGTTCCATCCCCGGGTCGGGCTGGGGACTTTCTGTGCGG
>JAOUQU010000034.1:4968309-4976154 GCA_028566735.1 Ammoglanis amapaensis | reverse complement strand
TATATTAGCCGACCCCCCTGAAACCCCCGATACGTCTTACAATCGGGGGTGTCTTACTATCGGGGAAACACGGTAGTTGTAAATTGACATTTTCAGCATTCAGCAAATTCAAAAAGACTCACAGTTACAACGGAACACAGATAGAAATAACGAATAATTGAGGGGCTCCAAGCTACTAAGCCATCGCTTAGTAAAAAAGACCAATACAATATTCGGATGGTCATAATGCTATGCCTGATCCGCGTTTTAACACAGTTTTAAATAGGTACAATAAAAAAAAACACAAATAAGTAATAAATACATGAACAAAATGGATAACTGGATGAATAATTAAATGCATGGATGAGGATATCAGACTTGGTTGTTGTCTTAATTCACAGGCACTAATGTTTTCACAGTCATATAGGAGGAATAAAAGTCAAAAAGGTTTCCAGTGTCTAAAATTGCTACAAAGCTAACATTTAAAACTATTTCTCTAACACTTCCTCCAAGAATACCAAATATAACTCAATATATATATATTTATATTTATATACCTGTCAGTATATGTATGTATATATTTATTTATACATATTTTGTATAGAAATGATAAAAGATTGTAAAATGTGAAATTAATACGAATGGCCAATAAAAGATCTAAGATAGTTCACAGCATTACATCATACATTCTTAAGAAGAAAGAAAAAAAAACATTATATATATATTTAGAGAAAGAGAGAGATATATAGATTTTTTCAGCAAAATTAAATTACGTGGAAAAAAGATCTGTTCTGTACATGCAGTCACAGAGTACCGAGTGAGTGTCTTTCAAGGGCCAGTGAAAGATCCAAGTGACCACATGCCATACTGCGCCCATTAACTAATTCGTTCACCTCGTTCGTGAACTGACAGTAAATCCCCAAAAAAATTTCAGTTACATGTGTGGAGAACCCACAGCGAGGGGGAACAAGTGATAATTCAGTTACACAAACTGCACTTGATTACCTGAGCATATTCATCCCCTAGTTGTGTATGTGTGTACCTCTTCACGGGACACAGTAATTAATCAATCATAAAAGATTAAAAAGTTTAAAAATATCGTAGATTATCTAGGCAAAGCAAATGATATCGAATCGATGCAATGATTAAATAAAAAGCATCTAAATCTATTTCGAAGTCGTGTCTCGGGTGAAGAGTGATTAATCTGTCAGTGAAGACGTGCAAGATGACGTTTAGTGAAACTGGCATTAAAAAATGCTACAAGGCTAACGATTAGCACTATGTTTTGCTACATAAGGTCAAAGCTGCGTTTAACTACAATAGGAAATGAGCTGTGCCTGATGTCAAATAAGTTCCAGTTCCTCTTTATTAATGATGTGAAGTTGGCCGATACGAGGACCTGATGTGTGCTCATTTTGTGTCTGTGTCAGTTAAACTGAATGAAGACGACCGTATTGATTTGCCCTTGAAATATTAAACAATGTCTAGTCTGGCGTGAGTCAGAACATTTGTGCTTCCAAAAATGCATCAAAAAGAGCAAAAATGAAAAGAAAAACCTTCCCAAGAAAACGCCAACTATTAAGAAAACATACAAACAATATTGGATGATCGTGATCGTGATCAGGGAAACCTGTCACCTCACAGTTGCGGTTGGCATGCTTTGGAGGTTTCCTCCCGGTACTCCGGTTTCCTTCCTTCTACAGACCTTCCATAAAGTCAGATTAATAGGAGACACTTAATTGCAGTATAGGTAAATGTGTATGTGTGTATGTGCTCTGTGATGGATGAATGTTTTGCCTTGGGTGTTACTGTGTGCCTTGTACCCTCTGAATGGCATGGATAGGCTCCCGTAGCAACTGCGACCCTGATTACATAAGTGGTTGAGGAACTGAATGAGTGACTTACTAAGTGCATGTATAAATATTTACTTGCAGTATTATTAAGCCTTTCAATGACAATTTTAAATATTGCAATCCTCAGTTTAATTGAGACGATTATGTATTGCTTGTATGACTCAAAACCATCGAAAAACCTCAGATGACCAGCGTCCACTATTATTATTGGATCATCTGTGTTTTTGGCCTTACAAACTACTATTTAACTTCAGACACAGCTAGCTCACTTGATTTTTTTTTCTTCACTTCAAACGCTGTGAGCTCAACATATAGACAGAGTAAATGGAATCTGGTATCAGGAGAAAGAAAATAAAAATAAAAGCAATACAAAAGCAAACTGCTACATATACGTTATTTTCTTTTGTCCGTAAGTGTTTTCCTGGTGAACATCTAAAGTCATAGTAACATCCCTGTTTTCACCACAGAGTTCTGATGATAAAAGCTCCGACGAGACGAGTCCTCCTTATGAAAAGTTGATCAAAAAAAGTTTTTTTGCGTTTAAAAGAAACAATGTCTAGCCACAACAGATCGACTCTTATGTGATGAGGTCCAAATATCCTTGTTCCGATGTTGTTTTGAGTATTAAACAGCCTCACGATGATCAAAGAAACTCAAAGAAACAAAACGCTGAGGTCATTTTCACCCAAAGATTTAATAGATTCAAACTCCGTCAAAGCGAACTGAAACACAGGTGTCTGTTGTGAGATTGATCGTTTTCATTAAGGGCAAGAAAAAAAAGCCCAGAACCCTTTTTTGTCCTGGAATGAATGTCCTCGAGTGTGTGTGTGTAAACATGACATCATTACTCACAGAGTCCAGATCCAGTGTTCTTGTTGGAGGGCAGGACTACGGATGACATCGTAATGCTCAGTTCTGAGCTGAGGTGGAGCACAGCTGGGGTCTCATTTGACTCATTCCCGATTGCATCATGATTGCCGCTGCCCCCTCTGCTGGCACTGTCAGGGCAGTTGTCGTGGTCGCCTCCTTGATCCCGGTGCGACGCGAGTCTGTGCGTCATTGTCCACTTGCATCTGACCACAGTGCTCATGTAGACGCGCAGCAGCGAAGCCTCGTGTCATACCTCGCTTTCCAGGCTGGAGAAGTGAGCCGAACCACGGCGTGAGCACAGACTCTTGGCTTTGAGTGGCAGGTGGGGTGAATAGAAGCGCTGAGGCTGGGGGACCGAGCGGAGTCTCTGGTATTGTTGTTTGGCACTGGATTGAGAGGTGCTTTTCGTAGCACTAGGAGACAGAACCGGGGGCGGAGACATGGATGCAGAGGAGGCAGGTGGAGGGATGGGGACAGGTAGCGAGGAAGGCGAGGAGGATGACGGTAGAGAGGAAAGAATGGGCTTGGTAGGAGAGGGTGCCTTATCTGAATGATGCGCTTTCTGGGTGTTGAGGTTGGACTGGCTGCCAGATTTGGCGGTGTCAGGTTTAGGAGGGAGTTTCGGCCGGGAACCCCCACTGAGGCTGGGGCAATGGGGAAGAAGTTCTTCTTGGCTGCGAGACGTAGCACCACTCCGTTTGGTCCTAGAGGGAGCTCTGCTACGACCGGCCTGTGAGTATGAGTATGCCTCACTATGATGCTGCCTGTCTCGAGACCTTTGATTTTTGCTTTTGGACATGTAACCTCGCTTCTCACCTTTCATTGGGAGCTTATCGACTGACCAATAGCGCCTAGGTGGAGGTAAGGAAGTCGGAAAAGGTGGCCAATGTGAACCAAGGCCACCGCTCCCCCCACCAGATCCCCACCCAACCCCAGGTCCGGAGCTCCAAAGATCTCCACCACTTAATCCTTCATATCGCCCCAGTATGGAATCATCTCTGCTGTTGATACTCCCACCTTTCTCTCGGGCAGGGTACGTTCCAAAAAACCACCCACCACCACCAATCCCACTGGCTGCACCTTGCCCGTTCCCCTCCCAGTACCTCTCGAATCTCCCAAACTCTCCGGATGAGCCATCATCCGAGTAACTCTCCTCTGCTTGAACCCGATCTCTCTCAGACTCGGACACAGCTCCCCTTCCTCCTGCTCTCCTCACGACTTCCTCTGTCCTCTCTCTGTCTCGCTCCCTCTCCCCCTCCCCCTCCTCATCATCGTCTTCATCTTCGTCCTCTGAATCCCATTCATGGAAAGACAAGCCCTCTCGAGTGGGTGCCTGGTTCCTATCATAGTGCATGAGCAAAGGCCGTCTTTCTCCTCCTTTTGCCTCCACGTCTCTTTCTGCACCGCTACTCCTCCGACGTTTTGTTGAAGGGAACAGGGTATGAAATGATGAAGGAGGAGAGCCTCCGGAGACCTCCGTGCCCCCTCCACTGATCCAGAATTTGACAGATGCAGGGAGCTTATTGAGATTAGGGTATCGTTTGCTGGATGGCCTGTGTCGCCTGTTGGTGCCTTTTGGACGTCTCTCTCGGCTCCGGCCTCCTGCACTCTCCTCATCTTGTTCATCCCTGACATTCTCTCCTCCTTCTCGTCTCACTCTTTCTCTTTCTCCTTCCCAAGCTGATAGACTCCCCTTCTCTCCAAATGTGTTCCGGTACTGAGTGGAGAAGGAGGAGTACTCTCCTTCTCTATCTCCCTCGGCATCTCCATCTCTCTCAATGTCGGCATCACCGTCTTCCGGTTCTGAACGCTTGCCGGCTGAAACCTTTTTCTTTTTCTTCGTCTTCAAGGCTTTCTTCTTTTTCTTCTTCACCTTCCGGCGTTTGCGCTCTCTCTCCCTCTCTCGCTCCTCCCTCTTTTTCCTTTTCTTGTTTTTCTTCTTCTTCTTTTTGTCTTTATCTCTCTCCTTATGTCGTTTTTTCTCTTTTTTCCGTTCAGTATCGCAGGATCCTCCTCCGCTACGGTCCCTCTCTCGCTCAGCCCAGCCTGCCCACCAGTCCTGGAGCTGACTGAGCTGGCTACTGCCCCTCTCCCTTGGCCTGCCACCCTCTCTCTCACGCTCTCCACATGAGCCACGGGGCTTGCGAGGTGGAATGGGCGGCGGCGGCAATGGACCTTGCGTAAGAGATCTGGGAGAGAGGATTGAGTGCTCTCGGTTTCGGTTGTGTCCCTGTAAGAGACTCGACTCCTCGGTCAGCTCGTCCAAATCTTCTTCTTCGTCTTCCTCGACCTCTCTCCCTCTGGTGCTGCGTGAGGTGGTGCTGGAGGTAGTGGAGGGAGATGTGGAGCGAGAAGATGTGGCTGAAGATGTGGTGGAGGAACTTGTACTTGAGGTGGAGGAGGAAGTGGAGGTGTAAGGAAGTGAGAGAGATGGAGTTGGTGGCGTGAATGTTGGTGAGATAGTTAAAGGTACTGGGATGGGCAGAGGTGGGGATAATCTGGCTCTGTGACCTGTGTCTCTGCCACCTCCTCTCCGGCCCAGGGGCAAAATATTTTCATACAGTGGACCACTGAGCTCTTTGGACTTCTTGGACCTTCTCCTTCTCCAGAGGGATGAGGGAAGAGGGGGAGAGGGGTGCTGCAGTGGGGGGTTAGGAGGAAGTGGGACTTGAGTCTGACTTTTTGGAGGCAACCTAGGAGTGGCCACAGACTTTGCCCCCTTCCCCTGACCCCCTCCACCAGTACACACTCCCACCTTCTTCCCCACCCCATGGTCCCTGCCTTTTTCTTGGTAGTAAGAAATGGTTGCCGGTGGAGGTGCCTGGTGGTTCCTTGGAACAGATTTTGGAGTCTGGGATCCCGTCTGTTGATCCATGCATGGTCCCAAGCCTTCAGGGTCAATAGGACCATAGTAGCGCTTATACCCATCCAGTCCACTTCCAGGAGCGGCAGCACCAGCCCACGTTGGAGCCACCTTCTGTGCAAAAGGCCCCATTTCGGACATACCCGCCCTGAGGTTCATGGGTGTTGTAGTATTTGCAGATTTGGGAAGTCTCCAGCGGTCCACAACAGCAAGTCTACGATCTGGGCGTGGTAAGAATGTAGAACATGGAAGAGGGGCACCCATAAGCGGTGTAGTGGAGGGCCCTAAAGATGCAGCAGTGTGCACCATGGCAGGAGGAGAACCCGGAAGGGGAGATTTGTAGGTCTGTGGAGGTTGTGGTGGGTGATGTTGCTGTTGCTGCTGAGGCTGTGCCACCATGGCGATGGCCTGGTTGCCGACAACTGACGCAACAACATGAGACGATGGAGGGACTGAAATTACAGAGGGGTGAGGGTGGGTAGCAACAGTGATTTTGCCTCCACCTTGTGTAGTTTCATCCTCAAAACTACAGCAGCTGTACATTCCCTGAAAGAGAAAGAGAAGGTCTTAAACTAGTCTTAAAGTCTTAAAACGTACATAGCTGATTTGCTCCATATTGCCTATACAGGCAACTGTCTAAGTAAACAAGTATATGTAGATGGAGTACTAATATATTGTACTCAGTCAGAAGTAAACTATGCCATCTGGTCACCACCCTAGCCACTAGGAAATAATCCAGTGGTCCAAGTGCTCGTCCAAAGCCAAGATAAATCGGTAGTGTCAAGAAAGACAATCGGTTTATAAACCAAATATGCCAAATCAATAATGGATATAATCATTCAACGATTCACGGCAAGCATCATTTTATGATTTCAAGGGATACAAAAATATAGACATGCCTTCTTCTTCTCTCTAAGTATTTCTCTTACCCTGCTAAAAGCCAAAAGGAAGTCCAGTTTGCCGGACTGGCCCATGCTGCTCATGCAGTGACGAAGCCTCCAGTAGACCAGATGCTCCCAGGCAAAGACCAGCAGACTCAGCCCCATGGCCACCAGCAGCATGTAGAACACTCCCGCCATGTTATCAATGTCCAGCTTAGAGCTCATCACCTCGATCTTATCATTGTGACAGATCCCCGACAGCCAGAGGCGTTCCAGCATCTCAATCTCATCTGTTTGAAAAGAAAAGGAGGTAAAATATTTACACCTACAAAATGTAATAAAACTAAAACATGTGATTTAATCAGTTTAAGTATTGAGCAGCGGTCACGCTGTGTATTAAAATCCCGCATGTGCTTTTCTTTCTGAACTTAAATGTAAAAATGATGAAAAGCGGGAGAGAGAAGGGACGATTTATTTGTCGGTAGAATCTGGAATTGTGTCGGGGGAATAGTGGAAATAGGAGAAAGAAAAAGAGAAAAATAAATAGGATTGTGGCATAATGATAAACAGCAGGAGCACAGTTTCAATTTAAAGAAGAGTGCGTAAAAAAATAGTAAGAAATGAGAAGGACTGACCGCCGGTGGTGTGTGACGGGACGTGTTAGGAGCCATACTGTTATAAAATTTTATTTACACATTTATCTAGAATTAACTTTATTGCTTTGTTGGTCAAATCTTAACATATTAAACCAATAGATAAAGAATTAGAATTTAGAGTTTGGTTTTGAAATGCTCTGCATTTAGCCCAATCTGTGCATCGAGACACACATTACAGACACGAGTGAATAAACACTAGGGGGCAACAGTGATAAAGATGTACGGAGTACGTATAGTGGGCAGCCCTAGGGAGCGGTTATGGGTTCTTTGGCACTTCAGTCATCACTTGCTGACTCTCGGCTTTGAACCGGCAACCATTCAGTTGCGATCACAAGGCCAGTTGACTAACCACCAGGCCACCCTTGCCCCTCCCCCCAGACACCCCAACAATATGTGAAATTATTATACATTCATTAGTTTTAAAAAGGAGACAACATTGGATTGGTATCTGTATCAGAATTTGGTATCGTATCAGACATCAATGGTATTGAGCCAGCCCTATACAGCAGTTTTGTACACTAACCTACTAATATTAGGGAACAATAGTTCCAATCTCCAGCATCAAAAATCAGACCCACCACAACCATGATCAGGATAAAGAGTATTTATTTATTTTTAACAGTAAATATTATACTATGAGAGGGGGTGAGGTGGGTGGCACAAGATTACAGCCACCAGGTAGAAAAGTGAGACATTAACACCAGGATGTAAGCAAGAAAATCACTGAACATCAAACACTACGA
>JAOUQU010000034.1:4963309-4965809 GCA_028566735.1 Ammoglanis amapaensis | reverse complement strand
GCTGAGCTGCAATAAGGACCGAGAGCTAAAAGCAGCGGGTTCAAGGGGATTGGTTAAAGCACAGGAAAAGAAAAATGAATGATTATAAAATGGATGTGACACGTATCAGCAAGAAGGATTCAGGATGAAGGACAAACCCCGTCTTTAGGTTGGTGATGGCTTCCTCCACTCCCTTCTGGTTGTACTTGACCATGTATTGATGCATGTCTGGGTAATTACTGCGGATGTTCTTCTCTGTGCTGCCGTTCGGGACCGTACCAAATTTGAGAGGTGGGTATTGTTCGGTCGGGTGCTGAAACTGAAGAGGAACAAAAAAAAATCATTCAAAACCCTAAAAGTCTTTGACACATCCCTCCCTATTTATCCGGACACTGTGTTTTGCATTCTAGTAGCTAGATACCTATAACACGAAGGAGACCCATACAGACACGGTGTTCCAACAGGGGCTCCAGTCGATCCCTGGCTGGGGATCTAACCCGGCTGTAAGGGAACAGTCTTACACACAGGTCTGACTATCAGCCGTGCTGTTTAGAGAGACAGGAAACAGGAAATTCGTGCTTGGATGCGCTTCGGGTTCGAGTTTTCATCCTGGACTCTTCACCAGGTGTTGGAAAGAATCCAGGATTGTTTTATGATTCGCTTTGTTTTGTTGTGTCCTACAAACATCGTTGAACGTTTACTTCTGTGTCATTCAGCAGATCCAGTTACCCAGAATGCCCGGTGTGCAATCCATTACGACTCAATACACGTCAAATGTATTCGAAGTTCCGGTCCAGAACTTTATCGCCTGACCTTCTATATTAGCTACAGATTCACTAACACACCGATCAGATCAGAGTCTGAAGGTCAGAGTTCGAGTTGTGGGTAGAGACGGGGCTTTCTGTGCGGAGTCGGAAAGCACGCCTGGATAAAAAAGAAGAACGCACTAAAAGATCGGTCGGTACAAGCTGTGATGGATCGAGACTTTACACTCTGTATGAATCTTTTTCCAATCAGTTCCAGAGGAACATTTCTCAATGCAGGATACAAAATGTCCCAAACGTTTGTAATATAAGAAACTCAACAAATTATTCTTTTTCTGATCTTAGAAAGTCGAGTTTCAAAGTTTTAATCCCAGAAACTGAAATCGAGTGACGAGACTTTTTTTCTTCTTCTTCAGAATCCAATTTCTTCACAACCTGAAACCAGTTCCCGCTTCAACTGCTTCAACACAATCTGCTCATCATACAGCATTTTTACCTCCACAAACAAGTGCATAGCAGATGCACAGATAAACAGAGAGGGTTTTGTCAGGAAGGGCATCCGGTGTAGAAGAAAACAAAAATGAAATCGATTCCTCACATGAAATCGTTCGTTCGATCCAAATGTGAGACGCATTTATGAATCGTCGGGAGATGTCATGTTTCCATAGACTACATCGAATAACCTCTAGGTGGCGTGTCGACACGCTGCAGAGAATCGAGCAACAAGCGGAGATTTTATTTATTTTTTAAATCAAGTACAATTTGGCTTTGGTAGATGGAGCGACTGATTCAGATCAGAGGAATCGACTCGGACTCGTATGAACTCGGTTCCTTAAACTGAATCAGAATCACCAGCACTAGGACGGATGCTCCTGCAGGGGGAGCCGAATCGTGTAGGAAGGAGAATCGTGTTCGGAATCAACCGGTTGTCTCACGCCGTATTCCAGTCCACGATACAGGACCGGATGATCGGACTATCCGGTCGAAAACACGACTTTAAATGAAACATTTCCAGCCGAAACGTTGTCGTTTATTCGCTAAACACGTTTCATCCACTTCTGTTTCGTTAACGTGACGCCCGATTGACACTTTTTCATCCTAATCAAACGTTTTTTGGTGATTTTGGGGTCTTTTTTTTGCAAAATTTGAGCTTCTACATCCGGGTTTTTAGTGCACATTTTCAACAGAATGAAACGATGTGTGATACAATCGATGAATAAAGTGTGTATAATAAATAAAGTGTATAAATGATCACCTTTCTGTCACTGAGGCCAGAGACGGTGTCGATATATTCCTCCTGGATCATGAAGGCGGCCAGATTTGCAGTGTAGCTGGCCAGGAAGATGACAGCAAAGAAAGCCCAAACCAGCACCATGATCTTACTGGTGGTTCCTTTAGGGTTCTCCACAGGTACCGAATTATTAAAGACCAGAGCCCACAACAACCAGATGGACTTTCCTATAGTGAACTTTGATCCTCCAGCTTCTACACACACACACACACACACACACACACACACACACGCACACCAGGCACACACACACACAGAGCACACACACAAATACACTCGAGGTACCAAAACCACCGGATATAATTCTTGCAAGAATGATCAACATTAATACAAGGCAAAAGCGTTGGAAAAATGCAACTGAACAATCTTCCTTTTTTATACAGTACAACACACACACATACACAGTAAAACACACCTACATAATTAATCATCCAATCCTCGATGATCCCACGTACACACATACACG
>JAOUQU010000034.1:4928602-4943768 GCA_028566735.1 Ammoglanis amapaensis | reverse complement strand
GGAGAACATGCAAACTCCGCACAGAAAGTCCCCAGCCCGACCCGGGGATCGAACCCGGGACTTCTTGCTGTGAGACGCGACAGTATATATATATATATATATATATATATATATGTGTGTGTGTGTGTGTGTGTGTGTGTGTGTGTATTTGTTAACAGGATAACAGTTAATAATAAGGATAACTGTGGTAAACGGCAGAAGCAACTAGAAGAGAACAAAAAAGCAAACAAGTAATAAGTAGCAAACATAAAATAAAACAATTATTTAAAAATAAACGAAACAAATGTGAAGATCAATAACTAGCAATGCAGGTGCATGCATCCGAAATAAATATTCTTAAATGCATTTCTTAAATTGTGAAATTGTGACGTTGATGTTAAGATTTTCTAAAGTATATTCCTGTAAAGTGTATTTTGCAGCAGATAAAATGAAATAATGATAAACGAAAGGTAATGTTTGTTTATTGTTTATTAGAAAAAGAAGACGAAGGATGCCTCTATTTATTATTACACATATGCATCATATAATACATTTCAAATGGCAGGTGTCGTCCAGTAATGTATACGGGTATGTGATATATGTTTAAACTAAAACTCACTGTATACTGCTGTGGTCTCATTTTAAACATTAAAATTAAAGTTTGGCATGTTCTCTGTAGGTTTTGCATGTTCTCTCTGTGTGTGAGGTTTTTTTCTGGGTGTTTAACAGTGTGACTCGTGATGTGTTTGGTCCTCTTGTCTTAAATAAAACACGATAAAAACGGTTTAAAATGACATAAAAAAAGAAATAATCAATCAAACAAGATGGAAGGAATGGCAGTGACACGTCGGTAGCCAAAAGAATCAAGTGTTACATCATGAGCTGAGTCGATTCCCTGAAACGATTCAGAACACCCAGCGCTAGAATACTTCCGTTAATCCAAATACGTCGTTCATTATGATATATTTTGTGTAAAACTATTAAATAGTAAAATCAATATTTAAACTATAATTCGAATTGAAATTATTAAGGAGAGCGTTCCATTATGTAACCATGGTGTCCTGTCGAAACGTAGATGTGTGACGTGTGAGCGGTTGTTTATCGAGCTTTTATGGCTTTTATTAAGCGCTATTTTATTAAAAATTCTGCGAAATTTTATTTATAATTTCGACCTTGTTTGATTTACTAGGTATTTGTAAGATGTAAACACCGAGTGGCCATTTTATTAAGGCTTGACAGACCAAACAGAAACCCAAGTCCGCATCAAAATGGCTGCCTCATAGAGGAGCAAATAACGGAGAGAGAGAGATAACAAATAACTCAATAACAAATATTTTTATAAAAATGTAGCCACAAAATAAGTGTAAAAACGTTTAACAGTTCCTATGCAGTACTAGCACCCTTTTAGGGCAATAAAAGTATCAATTCCGCAGAGCAAATCAGAAAATTATAGATAGTGTAATATGAATCTCTCTCTCTCTATTCGTTTATCGTCCGTTTTCCCAGTTCCTGGGGTAGGACATTAATGTTTAGAGCAGAGTTTTTCTGTCCGGATGCCCTTCCTGACGACAACCACCAGTAAGTGGTGGGAACTTGTGAGACTACTGGACAATTTCACATTTCCCATCGACCTAGTGCATGTTTTTGGACTGTGGGAGGAAACCGGAGTACCCGGAGGAAACCCATGCTGACACGGTGAGAACATGCAAACTCCGCACAGAAAGTCCCCAGCCCCGGGACTTCTTGCTGTGAGGCGACAGTGCTGAACCACTCAGCCACCGTGCCGCCCTGTAATATAAATAATCATGCAAATAAAAGTAAAATGATTTTAAAAGCCTCCTTTTTAAACATTTTTTAATAGCTCTAACTTGACTGGCACGGTGACATGGCTGGTAGTGTTGGACTCACCTTAACCACTTTCGAAGTTGAAGCATTTATTAGAAAATCACACTATATGTTCAAAAAGTTCATGTACATGGCCAGTTGACAGACTTGCTGGGGGCCTGGGGGCCCGGGGGCATGAAAGCATAACATGGGCCCCATGGCCAATATAAAATAAACGAATAGGGCTCATTTGTGTAGATGTTGTGTAGATACTCCCTCCGAGTAGTTATAAAGCATTTCACTGCCGGTTGTACTGTGTATAAGTTTCATTTAAACTGTCCTGGGTTGTCACTCTTTAAAATGCCAGCGTGTGTGTGTGTGAGTGAGTGAGTGCGCTTCTAATAAGACAATAAAGCTGAAATGAGAAATAAATTTTCTTTTACTCATAATTCATCTGTTGAATGTAGCAGATCTGATCAGCAACAAATTGTGTCTGTGCCGCAACCAAATATCCACGTCCAGATGTGCACATATAATGCTTTTTAGAAGATTTATAAATATCAAAATGCATTTATGCATATACTGTACACACAAATAACATAATGTCCATAGCTAGATCTGAAGGTGATTAGATCTCACTATGGGTCTGTCCATGCATTGAAACACTAGGGGGCAGCAGTGAACACAGGGTTCAGTCCCTTGCTAAAACAAACTAGGAGTCGAACCGACAACCTTCCAATCACAAGTCCAGTTTTTTAACCAGCACGCCGACTGCCCATGAAGACACATGATGGACCCGGACATATTAATAAAAAACTAAATCTGATATGAGCAGAATGATAACATGGATATTACAGCAAAACATCAAGCATAAAGTCAGCATATATTAAACATTGTTTTGAACATGTACTTCCGTGTCTAAATTATTTACATTAGTCAAACCTGTAGCTGTAAATAACAAAATGAAACCTGCATTATAACATGTCAAATGTCGGTACTGTTTCAGTGATTGATTTTGATGCAAATACAAGAGCTCGGTGTTTCATGGTGGGTTTGTTTAAGGCAGTAAATGCAAACGCAGTATTTTCATCAGTTGATTTTATTTTACAAAGTGAACTTCTTACAAGTATTTTCACTTCATATCTGTTATCGAACAAGGGCTTAATAAATAAAGAGCTTTATAAGACAAACAAAAGTTTTATTACACTTACCAAACCTCAAATCTGATTTCATGGTCCTATTTTCCTTTTAAAAATGAAAAAGGAAAATTTAAAGCTATTCGGTCGGACTGCACATTTTGCACATAAACCAAGATCCAACCAAGCATGGACGATCCCCATAAATAATTAAACAGGCTTTTGTTTTTCTACAGTGCAGACATTAAACTCACATATTTCTGCACTCGATAAGGATTTATCACAAAAAAAGAACAATTTCATGCCTGGAAAACAGCTAAATAGTACAATACATAGAATACTTCTTAAGGTCATAAAAAGAGATTCATTTTTGGGAACTAAAAAATATTTTTGACTAAACCACAGCGACCTTAAATCTTTAAGGCCTAGGCCAACACAACTGATGGTATCGTATGCCTTGCAGTTTCATTGAAAGATTTCATAAAAATGTACAGTTATGGCTTGTGGGTACAAAACTAAAGAGACATTGCTACAGACTTTTTAAGACAAATGCTAAATTAATTTAGCTATTCTAATTCCCTGAAATAAACATTCAAACAGCTGGAATTTCAGTAAATTAACCTATTATTCATTTACAAACACTATGACATCATATCAACCCTACTGTGATGTCATTGCCGCAATGAAACTGGCAAGCTTCTTTATGACAGGTACACTATGACATCACACTAAGGATTGTTCAAATGCATTCATTCGATGCACTGATAGATAGTAAAGGACGAGCGCCTGCATTTGTGCTTGTATTTTGTAATCATAATGTAAAATAATTTCATGTGTAAGATAAATATTTCAACAAAACAAGTTAACACTAAAACCACAGAAGAAAAATATCACCATCATAATGAGAAGATAATCAGTAATCAAAACAGCTAGAATAAATATCACCAATAACCATAATATTAACTGCCATAGAAATGACAATAACGAACACATATGTATAAGAGAGTCTGTAAGAATATTGTCCTTAAATTATGTTTTTTATTCATCAAGACCCTGTTTGTTGTGTCACATGTGAATGGTGTCTATCTTATTTACTGTATTCTGTTCTATTAAAAATAGTAGCTAAATTACTCCAAACCACTTGTACTTGTATACACCATTACATATAAAATAACTAATACTGAAATGTTTACAATACTTCCACTTTTCATTGTTTCCAGTCTGTAAAATAGGACAAGCCGATCAGAACTAATTTGGTTTACAGCACTCTTGTCTTGCAGGCTAGGCAGAAATCATCCTCACCCCATCATCTCGATTTTACCACAGGTTTACCTCTTATTTACAACATTTTAGAATCGGTGTTATCATTACCATGTTAATAACAATAAACTGTGCGTAGGCAATGAACCGCTGACAAACATGTAGTATAGCCCTTAATATTGACAAGCATTATTGATTATGATATTAGATGTGGTTTACTGTCTGTTTGATATAAAATTGCGACTGTAATGGCTGCACTCGGATCTCACTTGTGACGGTGCAGACACTTTAAAGAGACTTCACCGCCCAGCGTGCCGGCCAGTCAGTCGCGGTGTTCGCTCATTTAAATGCCTGTGCACGCCTGAGCTGAATTCTGCCAAAGTAATAAATAAAGAAAAATGACCCTTCAGTCACCTTCCATGAAATCGTCTCGATTCTCTTCAGCGATCAGACGTTTAACTGTTTAAGGCATCCACAGTTAAAAACCTTTACAAAATCCGTATATCATCTCTAGAGTTTTTGTTTTTGATCGGAAAATACGTGCACGGCCGAACAGAACCCTGACTTACAGACATCTTACAGTTTGCTCTCAGCTTTGCTTTAGTCATTTATGGCCACCTTGTTCCAAAATAAGCAAAAAATAATAATAATGTCCTTGTCAAAGTTCCCTGCATTTGTACATGAATGAACGTGTTGGCTCAGAATCCAAAGTGCCGTTGGTCATCAGTGAGTCAATGATTGTCAGAATTCTCTTTCCCATTTGGGCCGAGCTGTGATGCCCACTCAAAAAAAAAGGCTTCTGATGATAAAGTTTTCTGCGTCTTTAATGAGGGGTTTTTGACTTGAATTAGGATGGGATGGGAACCATAAGACATTTAGGAAGAATATTCTCAAAAAATGTGTTCCCACACGTATGTAAATCAATCTGTTTTCCTTTAGACGTTGTGGCAGAACACGAGGTCGGTGTGCGACCATGACAACGATCGTGTTTCCTCTTAGTGATACTGTTCAGTCTCAAATTCCAATAATTTAGCAAAAAAGAATCGTGGCACAATTTTTCCCCCCAACACAAGCAAACTTATATTTGGTAAATCATTTTTTTGTGACATCAGTTGTCCTCTATTGTGGCAGTAGTATGATTTTGATATCCAACAAAGTAGCAGCATAATCCAACAACTAGAACGTCCACACGTGTGGTCCATACTTATTTACTATGTCCAGCTATTCTTACTTTCTTAAACCGTTATACAAAAATGGATGTTTCACTGGACATATGGCTCTGTAGTGGCTTTCAGTGTCATATAAGATCCCATAAAAACATTGCACAGTGACGTGATATTCTGCTTCCCCGCTCGTTACCCACATCTTATTCCTACACATGAACAATTTCTGATGATGTTTTTCCCCCTTATCAAACGTATGAGAATTATTATACTGTAATAATGGCTAAAAGTTTACAAATAGAGAAGAAACACATTTTGTTTACAAGACTATTGTATTCTCTCTGTATGTACAGTATTTTCTCTCTCCACTGCTCTGTTCTTTTTATCCTCTCTGTACCTTTTTTATTCATCTGCATTCTGTCTGCAGGCTCCTTCCATTCACACTTACCCGTCTAATCCTCCCACACCTTTACTTCACTCCTTCATCTGCCCACTCTCTCACTCTTTCTCCCATTATCCCGTCTTTACTTACCACTTTCAAGCTCACTCTCCGTACCCTTCGTTTTGCCTGAACTCACTCTTCCACCACCTCCAACCTCTTTTTACACGGTCACTTCGTTCTTGCTCCCCGTCCGGACTCCCTGGTTTGTGGCCACGCCGCTCCCGCTGCTGCCGCCCCCTCCGGGGATGAAGTGCAGTTGCTCGATGGTGTTTTGCCTCTTTGTGGCGAACGCCATTCTTCTGGCACTGTGTCCTCCTAGTGTTCCGGTGCCCATGACGACCCCGGTTCCCGGCATTTCGCTCCATCCCACCCCTCCGGTTCCACCTCCTCCCAAGTGACCGGACATGGCATTGGAATTGCGCTCTTGCTCCCGGCCCGAGGTCGGGTGCGAGTTCATTTTAATCATGTGATGGCGGTCGAGCGAAGGCGTGGCACAGACATTCTGCTGGGATTGAGCCTTCTGGTGGCTCATGCGGGGCAGGGTGGGGACCATTCCTCCACCGACAGGGTATTCACCCATGCCCATTCCACCACCGCTCACACCTCCATACTCGACCCCACACATGCCCACTTCCTCTTCCAGATGATCGGGGGACATCAGCAGCCTCTCCTTAGACTTGCGCAAGGTATTCTGGGTATTAGAGTTTTTTGCTGCTGCGGCGTTCATGGCTTTGTAATACTGGTGCTGTTGGTTCTTGGAGAGCCTGGAAAGAGTGCTGCCGTCCGCCAGGGCCAGAAGCTGGTCTGTAGATTTGACCCGGCGAGGAGGTTTGGAGAGGGTGTCATAGTTCTGGTTCTGCTTGGATTCCGGAGGCTCCAGAGGGTAGGGGTTAGGGGTGTGGCTGGGGGCAGACTGAGGGTGTGGTATGCGTGGCCGGTTAGCATGATTAGGAAGAGTGCCTCTTCCTCCCAGTGTGTAGTCACCAGACCAGGGCAAGTGGTGTTGAGAAGAGTGGAAGGCTGGCGCTGCATTGTTGGGTCTCCGTTTAGTGGTGCAGTACCCGGAATATTCTTCCAGGCCTCCCTTTTCTGTGAAAAAAAACATGTTTGTTAAAAACAAAAGCTTAAAAGTGACCAACACAGAACGTCCAGCAGTTATACCCACACACCACCCTTTAAATTATTTACATCATTAAAATTTTTACTTGTTTTGTTTTCAAGTAAACATCCCGTGCAGTTTAGAGAGGACATTTAGAGAATGAAATGTCTAATCCAACACAGAAATGTGTTTTTATTTATTGTGACTTTCAGTAATGGTCACTCAAAGTGGGTGGCATGGTGCTTATATTCAGTAAAACTTCGTCAGATACCTTATTGGTTGTGATACATGTCCCTATGGGGACTGATGCAGGTTTGCATCATGCATCAGTTCCCCACTGGGCGATCCCCACCACTTGTCCCCAGACACACACACACACACACACACACACACATACACACACAGAGGGAATGTTAACAGCTCCAGTTTGCCTGACAGCACTTGTGGGTGGAGGCCCGGAACCCACACAGACACAGGAGAACATGTGGGCGGCACATTGGCACACTGGCTAAGACTGTTGCTTCATAGACACTATGGGTTTGATTCCCTGTCTGCATGATAGACTTTATCGTGTCAATTCTACATCTTGTGCATATTGTGCAAACCCTGTCTATGAGACTAAACGATTGCAGAGTAATCACACCCCATTACAGCTCATTTCATTACAAACCCCAGCACATCGTGTTTGTTTATTCATATTTTATCGCCATGTTTTCCACTTTGCTTCCGTTCCTAACAGTTCAGGTTGTTACAGGTCACACATGATTTATACGTTCGGGGTTAAACATCGCTGGGAAAATTTCAGGAACTTAAACTCCAGGGAGAAACCCACACAGACACAGAGAACGACCAAACTTCACATGGGAACGTCCTGGACCAGGAAACATGGGATCTAAATCCAGAACCTTCTTGTCATGAGGCAAAATTTCCCAATGGTAGCGATGAAACCACTGCGCCATCTTCACAATTATCATCTTAACAGCGAGGTCTCATCATTCATCATCAGATAATATTTGAGATTTCGAGTCTAGGTTTCACAACATGGTCTCAATCATGTTCTGCAATGAATAAATAAATTCAGATCCTGATATGTTTTGTTCTGTTTACATTTTTCTCTTAAACATCACCGCATCTGCTGAATTACGACATCGTTTAAGAGTCTTCATGGCAATAATGCTACATGTGAGCTAAATGCTACGACACACCGGTTATATGACACTGAGGCGGCGGATCGAGTAGATACACGAGATTTAGCGCTCGTATCATTAGCGGTTTAGCAGTTAAACTAGTGAACACAGTACAAGAACAATTCCAGAACAAACACACAACTTAAACACAAGTATTTAACACTTCCTACGTTCTCACGAACACTCGGGTTCCACGGTTCTGGAAAAAACTTTCTGATTTGCTTAAGAAGCTGAAAATCCAATAATAATAATTCTGTGTTGTGTAGCATTTAGCTGACAGTTAGCATTTTTATAATTACGACTCTTAAACGATCTTGTAATTCAACCGTTCAGTGATGAAGAAAAATGTAAACAGAACAAAACATATCAGGTTCTGAAACTTTTGAAAAATCTCACTAGATCCTAAACGAGAAATACGGGCTTGAATAACAAAACACAGACTACAAAATATAGAAACGACTATTTTGACATTTCTTTCATGCCATTTTTTCCCTATTTTTCATGTTTAGTGTTAAGTTTGTACAATAATTCTGAAAAACATTTCAGTTCTATTAACTAGTTACAGTGCTGCAAGACTCAACACACAGCAAAAGTTCTTGCATTACATGTAAATAACATTTCTACAGGCTGTAGAGTGAAAAGCGGTTTTATTGCTGTACGTGTTATACGAGCGTTACGAGAATTCACTATGAGTAATGAAAAGAACATCTGTTGGCTTCATATAAACTTCACATACTTTGAGTCAAAAAATAATAAATTGTTATCAATTAATTAGCCACAATCTGTGTGATTATAGATACTGGATGGTTTAGCAGATGCTTTTACCCAAAGCAATTTACAATAGTGACTGAATACAATTCAAAAGTGGCTTTTAAAATGGAACTAATTAACTGAGCACAAATTCCCTGACGTTTCTGTGTCTGCTTCTAATGTTCGGACGTTCTTGATAATTAACAGAAAACAGAAGCATCTTTATTGCTTTACTTTTCTTGCAAAGACACGGATATACACAGTACATCGGCCAGGTATTATACTGTGACCATTGATCTATGACCACTGAAGCACGTGAAGTGATTAAGACTGATCGTCTCATCATCACAGCACCGGTTAATGGGTGGAATATAAAAGGTTATAAGTAAACATTTTATCAAAGTGGGAGAGCAATATCTAACAAATGCAGTCTGCATTGTTTTAGCTCGTAACAAAGAATTCTGTGTGTGTGTGTGTGTGTGTGTGTGTGTGTGTGTGTGTGTGTGTGTGTGTGTGTGTGTGTGTCACTCACCCAGCCGTTTGAGAGACGAGTATCTGTTAAGCTCGGGCTTCATTGCGGCCTCGTATGAGGGTGGAAGCTGAGCCAGGTTGTGAAGCGAGTGATGAAACGATGGCTGAGGCTTCATGGCATTTGTGTGTTTATTTGGTTTCAGTGTCCCACCAGAAGTCATCTGCATGTTGTTCATACGAGACGCTCGCTCTGTAAACCAGACCGAACATATCTAACTTAAGACTTGCTAATCTGTGCCAAGCATTTTCATTTTTGCTATTGCCAATTGTGTTGTGCCAATTTATATTCCTGTTGCTAATTTTGCATATACAAGTACAACAAACAACGACATTCAGAGCTGAACATTCAGACTCATTCACGTAAACATTTATAGACATAAAAACGATAACGGGACCGTTAATTGGACCGAATCCTAAAGTACCAAAACAAATCCTATTATAAACGTGTAGTTTTAGTCACTTATTCTAACAAAATTCCATTTAGTCGGACCAAAGAACGTGAGAGCGTCTTTATTTGTAGTGATTTTGTTCAAGTGCAGTCAGTCAAGCGAACGTGTTAAATCCCACTAGATAAATTCTTCAAACATTGACTAGAATTAAGTAATAACTTATTTATTATTATGCTTTGCATGTTGAGTATTTAAACACTGTGTTATAGATCGTTTCAAAAAACTTTATATTTCAATAAGCAAATTTCGTAAGCAACAGTCGTCGACTGCACATTCGACTGCATTAGCGATATTGCTAATATAGCAGGATGCTAAATTAGCTATTAGCAGTATAGCTAATGTCATACACTACTGCACAATATACACATTACGTTATATTATACGCTTTTATTTCAGTATTTCATTCTTTGATTTGATTTGACTTTGATTATTATCTACTATATACTTTTGGCCTCCGGTGTGGACAGTGACGTAAGAATTTAATTCCACGAGTAAACAAGTTTGTGCACATGTCACAAAAACCTTTAAATCTTTTTTACTCAAACCTCTGCAGAGAACTTACCAATCGTAGCTGTATGTTTGGGGCTGGATCCTAAAGTATTTATGAAGTTGTGCTGCATGTTACCCACTGTAATACACAAGGAAACATTATACGAGTTAGAAACCTGTACAGAAGTTACTTCACGAGTCACAATCAGTTCAACACTGGAAGATCCTTCACAGACTGTGCACATTTTAAATGTAAAATAAGTAGGAACTGGTTGATTCAAGACTTTAGATTAGTTGCGGTGTTTGTGAAGGTTTGTGGAAACTGTTTACCTGCTCAAATGATTGTTATACTTGTCAAGCTGCCTATTGTACGGATCGGAAATCGGGATCAGAAAACAAATAAGCCCATTACACTCTTTTTGTTTGGTGTTATCCCTGAATGTTTCGGTTTTAATAAGTGGTACTAATGGGCGAGTGTCGGTGTGTATTGTGAGAACTTAAAATGGTTTAAATAAAGATCAGTCAATATTTTGAATGTTTTTTTTATTTAATATCCTGATTTAATTCCTTTTCTGTATTGTACACACCTCCCGGCAGTGTAAGGATAATCTGACCTCTATGTGTGCCTGATTTAAAGCCAAACTGAAATGATTTGGGGATTTGGGAGGGTCAACAAATGTGCATCGTCTGCAAGTATGTTTGGAAAACAAAGCATGAATGTACAACGTAGAAAATAAAAAGTCACAAAAAAAATCCTGTTGTGTCCGGACCTTTATACAAATGTAAAGACACGTTGTTTAAGCTTTATTTTACAGCCGCAACTCTGTTCGGCGTTTGTGTCTCCAGATGAATAGATCTTACAGACTGAGAAACGAGTCTGGAAAATAATAAGGTAAATAAAATAAGTCTTGTGATGTCAGAGTTGTGGAAATTGCCTGTAAAAATGTGGAGAGACAAACACACAAATACACTTGAGGTACCAAACCACCAGATTTAATTCTTGCAAGAATGATCAGCAGATGAAGTCTGTCATTCATCTTCAGGTTTAATACATTATTCCTCACACACACACGCATAGTAAAACACAACCACATAATTGATCATCCAATCCTCGTTGATCACATGTACACACATACACTTGTTATTTTTATAGTTTCGGTAGACAATCTACCTCCGGTCCTCAAGGTTGACCTCGGGCCTTTGGAGGGAGCATAACTCCTTATCTAGCTAAGCCTACATATTTTGATTTACTCAAAGAAACTGTCTTACCTAACTAAAGAGATTTAGTATTGTAATAAACCATAATATAAATCATCAAAACACAATTACTATGAGTAACACAACTTATCTACTTACTAATGATTAGCACAATCTCATGATTAATACACTTCCATATATGAGTAAATAGCAAACCAATCAATTATAAAGGATAACAGACTTAAGTAAAGAGACATAATAACTACAGATACCTCCACAGACAGAACTTACAGCGGTTGTCTTTCTGCAGGGTGGGATATAGGTTTTTCGGGGGCCGCCCGAGAGTACCCTCTCCTCCTCCTCCTCCTCCTCCAGTTCCGATTGCCACACTGTTGTTCCGTTCTCCTTGCTGACCTGGGTTGGACTGGTGACGCAGCATGTCCACCAGAGCCCTGTCACCACAGACAGGTTTAGTACAAAAAAATACAATAGATTTGTTTTAAAATCATCATGTGACCCTTAATCACCTGGGCATATTGAGCTCGGGGTTCCGTGCCTGTCGTGAGGCCTTGTTAAAGGCCACCTTGATGGCCACGGCTACAGCGACGGTGAATGAAATGACCCCACCGATGACGTATATGGTGTTGTTGCTCTGTTCGATGCGACTCAGGTCAGGGTCAGTGAAGTGGTGGGGAGGCTTGGTGCCGGGCGGCGCCGTGTTGGCCCATACTGGCGAGTGGTAGTTTTGGCAGATGTTTTGGTCGAGCCGGCGTGAGCGATCCTGGCAGCAGAAGCGGTAGTGGCACGTCCCGCAGCAGTAAATGAAGTCATCCTTGGAGCAGTTAAAGGTGAGGTCATACTGACCCATGACATCATAATATCCTCGGCAGACGTCCACTTCGACTAGTCGGCGAGGAGGCGGAGCTACCTGTGCCGCACCGTGCGGTGGTTTCAGAGCGTGGGCTGTGACGTTTTTAGACAGCATGACCTGAGCCTGGGGTCTGGGCGGTGTCTCTGGCCAGGCGGTCGTCCCTTTACCCCGTCCGTTTCCTCGAGCGTTCCCTCGTCCACGGGGCTGGAGTAATAATGGTCCCCGGGTACTGGGCCTGGGACTGATAGTGGGGGCACTGGTAGGGGCTCTGATCTGTACCTTCTTAGATCTGAAGGAATCCGACACACTCAGCGTGGACACCATCAGCAGGAAGAGGACGATGGCGTACATTTGAGATTTCGGAGTGGGCATCATCATTAAATGACCAAGAGATCACACGACTTCCTCCAGCTGATGCAATTTCTCAGTACAAAACCCACATTTAATAAACCAGCTTCTTAAGGATGCATAAAAAAATACGTAAGTCAGAATTCTTCGGGCGCAATCAGCCCGTATCAAAAGCGTGTCCGTAAACAAAAGAGAATCAGAAAGTGTCAAATGGCGCTCTGAGACAAAATGTGCTTCTAAATTCTCTAAAAACTCATCATTTCATCGGGACAATTGGACATTCATGCAATCAGAATACTTTAGACAAAACAGTCAAGAGTTCGTGTTATTTTCTTTGCTGATTAGAACGCTGGATTGTGACAGAATGTGCTTTTAAAATAGCAAAAACATCTAATAAAAAAACAAAAAACACCATTCATGCAAACAGAATCAGCAGCACGTTCACGTTATTACATCAAGTACGCCGGGTTATAAAACAATTGTCCTTTTAGAAAAGAAAGAGTAAAGTCGCCCTAGGAAGATTCACGCCTCGTCTTTTCTGGCTCCACGGACGTCAAATGGCTTGCTTAGAATTCTATCAGAACGTCCGTTATAGGGTTCTGATGTAACAAGGCTGTGCAGTTGTATGAACGTTGTGGCACTTAATGATGAGTGTTTCACTTAAGGTGTAAACTGTAAACACCGTAGAATGTAAACGGACGTACTATGAGGGCAAATTTGGGGCACTCGTTATGTTTAACGATGGCACTTAAGTCATGAGGGATTTCCCTGACCCGTAATATTACCTGAATACACGTTCTATCTATAGACGTATGATAATTAGGAGATCTTAAACAACGTTACGCTAACCTATACTTACGTCTTTAGAGCACTATTTATGGCAATAAACTCTTTGGGATGGTTAAGGTCGGTGTGATGTGGAATCATCGTGTCTGCCCTACAGAGGACCTTTCTCGCTGGTCTTTTCGTTCAAAACTGGCATTCACACTTTTAAATACTTCACCAAGTAACGATTGTGTTCTAGATCTGATTCTGTTTCAGGCAAATTGTTCCTCCGCTTCAGTGATTCATGCCGAATCCGTCAGTAATTTAGTATTCCATACGTATCGCTGACAAAGAAAGAACAACAACAATAACGACAACGACAACAGCAGAAACGTCTCAGATATCACTGTTGTGATGCCGAGCCGACTGGGTAACGTCTCCGTGTTCGAAAGCCGACGTGCTTTCAGACGCAGTTGTTAAGCTGTAGAACGTTCGGATGCTGAGGCGTGTGAACGGTGTGAACAGTGTCCGGCGAACCCGGCGATCCTCATCGGCGTCGTCATGGACAGACGGAGGTACGGTGATTCTGAAAAGGACGACAAAATCAATGAATTATTCGTCTTTAATGTACAGAAGTGACACGTGTACATGCGGCCTACGTCGCAGGCGTCTGCGCCGTCGTGAACACAATTATTATACGACACCTTATTAATTAGGAACCGACAATGCCACCTAGGGACTTTACCCCAAGAATACTTCTGAAACATACCCCTTAAGGACACAGGTTCATTTGCCTGAAGAATAAAGAGACGTGAACTTGGGCCTCAGCAAACCCCTTTACTTTACAAATTTTTCAAAGCAAATACATACACCATGATTTATTATGAAATGAATTATTACATTATTAATTATTTAAATAGATTCATAGTAATACAGGCCCCATGATTTCTTGTTTAAAATACATTCACTCATCATTTAGCAGCATCAATGGTTTTTAAATGGTTGGCGACACAAGCCTCAGCTGGCACTGTGAATCCTTGGGCATCCGTTCTCCACTCACACCACCATGCATGCGCATACACACACAAATAAACAAAAATCACGGTACCACCCATAAAGAATGGAGAATCTCCTATAAATGACAAAACCACGCAAGGGATTCAAACCTACGGCAGCACAACCTTAAAAATGAACACATTTCTAAATAACCGGACGGTGCACTGATAATCCCACTAAAATCATTTAAGGTCTCGAAGTCCCACCTCTAACCAATACAGTAAAGAAAATAAGAAATAAACACTCGTTCCCAAAGAATAAAACTAAACAAATGAATAAACACGTGGGTAATGCCAGCCTCACCGGATCAGCATACACAAAAGAAACAATACTAATACCTCAATGTCACAGTCTGGCATGGCAAAACAGCAGTCGACAAGACGGGAAGGATGGCGTGGTACCATCTAAACCTGGAGTCAGCAACGTGGTGCCCGTGGGCACCAGGACCTCATGAGTCGCCCGCGGGCCTGTTCTAAATATAGCTGCATATTTATTTGTTTGCTACCTTGTTAAATGATTGTTGAAAATGATTGTGAGAAATCGTTTACATGATCAGCATCTTCACATAGATGAATATCATCATTATTAATAGTAACATGTCATTAAAGGTTATAAATGTG
>JAOUQU010000034.1:4901709-4914751 GCA_028566735.1 Ammoglanis amapaensis | reverse complement strand
CGACCAATGGAATTTGTCCGACTAGTAATTTTTTTGGTCGACCAACGAATAATCGATTAATTGCGGTCAGCCCTAGTAATAAGTAATAATATATAACAAAATAGAATGTAAAGAAATAAGCTGGTTTTATTTACCCTGAAGATCAAAAATATTGGCTATTTTTTAAAACTGTGCCCCATTGTTTAGCTTCACTTACTCACTATTGCTAAACTAATTGTTTGCTTTTGTTCATTATTATTGTTTCATTTTACATAATTGTACAAAACTATAGATACTTCTTTACTGAATTCACTACACAGCAAGATAACCACTTGATCTTAACGCTCGGTGGGTCACCCAGTGGCGGGCGGCATAAGCTCGCTAAAATATGTCAATGCTGCCGGTAGGATGGCGACTTTCTCACTCGTGTCTTGGATCTTGTCTTATATCACAAAGCAAAAAAAGCAACTCAGTGATGCTGGTAGGTCTAAAAGCACGTATGTTGGTCCACTCGTAAGTCAAGGTATCATTGTATTAGGGTTCCTGCAAAATGTTGCTTTAAAAAAGTCTTTTTTGCATTGTTAGATTGTTAGCAAACTAGCAAAGTTTCTAACTATGTATTCTTTAATATTTCAGAAAAAAAGAACTGAGCCAGGATGTGATCAATACGTTGGACCTTGACAGGGATCTCAGCGAACCTTTCTAGGCTTTTCCATTAAAATATTGTACATCATCGTTGTGCTAAATCCAGATCTACAATGCATTCCACTCGACCCTCTGTTCCTCCCAGACCACGTCGATTTGACAGTGGCAGACGTACTGAGACTAAACCGTCCATCAGTGCCGCCCGGAGGGAAGACAAGAAACCAAATGTTCCCTCGTCGCCTCGCCGTCCGACCCGAGCCGTTCCAGAGTCTTCGAGGTTGAAAGGCACAGGACAGGTGGCTCGACCGTCAGTGGCTCAACACAAAACAGTTCGGCAGCGGAAGACCAGCGCCAACCAAGTCTCAAGCATCCCGAAATCCAGCAGTGGAAATGCTGCACAGGTCCTAAAACCTGCAGCTTTGGATCCAAACTGTAATGAACCGAGCTTGCCTTGCTTGTGTTGTGATGGCCATTCCCCTCAGGACAGCAATAGTTTGTTCAATCACAATCATAATAACAACAACACCGTAACACTCAGGCAACAGCTGAAGCTTGCACCGCCGCCCTACGAAGAGAAAGATGCTGAGAACAAGAAGGATATCGCAATAGCCAAAGGTGCACCAGAGAAGAAGCCGGTGGAAGAAGCTAGTCCGGTTGCCGACGAAATGGAGGAAAAAGAAGAGGAAAATGGCAACGCGAAAGAAAATGACAAAGCTGATCACAAGGAGGACGATCATGTCGTTAATGTGGTCGGAAAAGTAGATGAGAATGGCAACGGGAAAGATCAAGATTTGGTCGATGACAAGGAACAAGATGATGATGAAGATGATGATGACAATACTCTTGTACCATCTTGTTGTGATTACCCAGCTTCAATGTTGGATTTCTCTCTCACCTCTTCTACCTCGTCTTCATCCACCTCTATTAGCAGTTGCTCAGATCTGGATTCCGATGGTCCCGATACCATTTCGGGATCATTACAAGAACCAGAAACATCTGAGCATTATTCTCCTCAAGAAGCTCCAGGATTCCATTCCTCTGTTTTTCAGTATTGCTCCCTACCATTGGACCTGAGTACGTCGGGTATCAGATCACCTTCTCCGTGCTCCCCTGACGAGGGTTATCCTTCCGCTCCTTCATCTCCTTTATCTGACTTTCTGGAAAGCAATGCGTCTGTAGAGGAAAAGGGCATCAAGGTGGATCTTTTGAACTTTTTGGACTCTGTCGATGAATTAGGCAAAGTGGATCGCTTTTATCAGATCGCACACGTTGCCCAGTGGGAGCTTAAGGATGACCTGGATCTGAAATGTAGACTGAATCACCAGGAGAGACTTGCGAAGGTCAACAAGCAAGTGACAATTCTTCATCTGGAACGACTTCAGGAAGCTGGGATTGATGTATATGATGATGCCTCTGACATGCTGGATGACATTTCTTGGAGGCTTTATAAAAGTGACAAATCGTGCGGTTCCCAGGAATACAGTGATGCTGGGGTAGATATGACAGCCCCATCCGACCTGGATGAGTCTGTACTCCCAGATTCCCTTGCACCGTCGCCCGAAGACCCTCCTCCTCGGCCTCCCAAACCTCCAGCCAGACATGTCAGTGCTCATCCAGAAATGCATTCGTACATAAACATAAATGGAGACACACCTTCAATGCGCTCCACCTCTCCCCCGACAAATTCATTCAAGATCTCGGTTACTGAGTACTCATCTGTACTTCCTTTAGTCTCGAATTCACCGGCTCTGCCTCCGCCACCATCACAGCCTGTCACTTATTTCACCCTGTATACTGACTCTTCTACAATCTCTTCACCCACTCCGCCCATCCCTCCTCCCAGGAGGCGCCACAAGGCCCGACTAGAGGCTCAGAGGCTTGCAGAGCTCGAAAGACAAAAGACGAGTGAATCCCCTCTTGGTCCAACTTCAAGACCTCCACCTCTACCACCTCCACCAGCCTTGCCTTCTGCCCCCGCCATCCCACCGCCACCTTCAATTCCTCCACCGCCGTCTTTTCATGCTTTGGATTTGGAAATTCGAAAGCTGCTGGCACTGGCAGGGATCACTCAGGCGGAGCTGCTAAGGCTCAGTCCGGAGTTGGGAGTCTGTGTCGATGGGGTCTTGGATGAGGATGAAAAAATCAATGATGTTGTGATGGATAAGAAAGAGAAAGGTAATCAATTTGACTGTACTTGGAGAGCGAATGAAGACAGCGAAGATGCGGTCAACATCTCTAACAAAGAGAAAGCTGTCGTAAACAGAAGCAATGACACTTTGAAGACGACGTCCTCAGAAATGACGTGGCAACGTAGACCAAATGACCAAACTATTGACAGCTATGACTATGGGATGACCACGGACTCATATTACAGCACAGCAATCAGCAATAAACACTTCACTCATTCTAGCTTTGGCAATTACCATTATTCCTCAATGATACCTGACTCCCCTCCGCCCCCTCCTCCACCCCGGCCTTTACCGCCCTGCCCACAGACGTTATCTCATCCTCCTAAGCTTTCTTCCCTAAAGCCATGCACTCTACCTGCCAATTCTGCCCGTCCGGACAGATTTGATTGGCTGATAGCTTTCACCCCCGACATAGACGCTCCACCAAGAGCAATCAAAAAACAATCTCCTGAAGCCACCTCCCAAAAATCCAGTCCTGCTCCCAAAGTCACAACGTTTAAAGAACTGCGCAACAGGAACAAGCAGGCCTCTCCGCCAACTCAAGTCCGTTCCGACCCGGATCCAGCCGTTATAACTCCCGATCCGGATTTCCTGTACAACCTCAAGTGGAGGAGAGAGAAGGTCGATGGAGACGGTTCACAGTGGGAGTACACCACACAAGCACAGGCTACCTTTCTTCAGCCACCGCCCACACCTGAATCATTGGCTCGTTTGAGAGAGCAACGGCAGACGAATCGTACGACGGATACGTCACAACGTAATGGCTTGCTCGGTCAGAACATCGAGTTCAACTTTGGTGAGAATGGAAACAGAGAGCGTTACGGTAGACGAGTGGAAGAGGACAACGGTGTGCGAGGAATGGCAGATGGTGGACAAACAAGAGGGTCAAGAACAAGACGTAAGTTTCATTTAATGTATCATAAATAAGTTTCTCTTAAGTCGCCAGGGTTTGTGATTGGAAGGTTGCCAGGTTTGATTCCGAGAGTCGATCGGTCAAAATTTGAGTGCCCTTGAGCAAAGCATCTAACCTCTAACTGCTCCCTGGGCGCCGTGGCTAGAATAGGGCTGCCCAGCGGGTCAGGCATGTATGCTCACTATTGCCCCCTAGTGTGTGTTTCTACGCCTTTGATTTGCTTGGGGTCTTCTAAAAGTAAATCACAGAGCCGGCACTATAATGTATGTGACGGAACTGTTTGTCATGCGCCACCTAGTGGAATCAATTGAAACACAAACACAAAACAGCTTGACTGGAGAAAAAAGGCTTCACTTAATTTTATAAATACTCAACATGTCTGTTTAATTAGCCCAACGGGCCGGATATGGCCCGCGGACCATAGATCGCCCACCTTTCTTGACCAAGTTTGTGCACAGGAATGTATTCAACTGATTTTAGCCGGCTGAAGTGTACGATATCTTCGTTCCACGTTTTAGAACCGTGTTGATCATCACTGGCATGGATGAATATGATCTTATAGCGAAGAAATGGAGACGGATTAGTCAGAACGAGAACAGCGTCGTCCACCATGATGATTTAAAGGCAGATGAACAGATCAGGAATGCACGCTACAGAATCACTGCAGCAATCTGTCGTGCCGTTCCTCCCCGTGAAATCATTTATCTTAGTAAATTATTCATTTGTTCAGCTGACTTGAAGGTTAATGTTATTTTAAAACCCCTCTTAGATTCTGTAGCTATACATAAATATGGACTAAATTCTGCACCTGTTTCCTAACCCTGGCATAGAATGTTTATATTTAGTTCTATTTAAAGCTGCAGTCCGTAGGATTTTTTTTTGAGCCAATCAATTAATCCAGAAGTGGAAAAAGGGAACGGACAAAATGTTCTATTCAATGTATTAAGTGTGCTGGTGCCACCGTCCCTGCACAGTCTAATATTTATTAATATTACCATTAAATAATATATATAACATTTTAAACAGGATGGTCGAGTAGGTTTTGGTTGCCACGTGAGATTTCATCATGTATTACATCACACAGTGCCAGATTGACTCCATTTGATTTTGTTTTAAAACAATGATAAATACAGAGGATAGCGATCAGTTTGGGACCCCGGAGTAAACCCACATGGACACGGGGAGAACATGCAATCTTGGCACAAAGGGGGGGGGGACCTACAAGGAATAAAAGTGGTTCTGTCCACCATTGTATGGCTAATTGAGCACGACCGGTCAAGTTCGAGACAGGTGTTGTGTTTGTACCTTTAAGAGGAGGGCATGTCGGAACTTTTCTCACCAACCACAGAGCAGGAAGCACTTCAGAGGCAAACAGGAAAAGCAAAATGAAACTAGCATTGAACAACAGAAGTCTCTAACCAGTAAGGTAATGCAGTCTGTCAATAAGTATGATTAATAGTTAATAAAATAACGAAATGTCTTTTTAGATTGGTGCTCTGTCTCAGAGTTTAGACACAAAGTCTGACTGTTGAATGTATTAATAAGCGATTAAAGCAACTTGCTGAATGTTGTGCAGTAGATATAAGTAAAGTAAACACAAAGTACTTCAAACGTGCTTCTTCAATACTAGATTTGACATTAAAATATATTTATAATTAATAATATGCACTATAATATCATTTGCAATGCAATTTGCATCATTTAAATGCATTTGCAGAGTCATCAAGCAATATATCGATGTGCATAAAGTTAAATAATGTACTTTGACTTTCTTATATGATGAAGGTTCTGGGTTTGATTCCCAGGCGGAGCTGTCCGAGTCGGCGTGGAGTTTGCGGGTTGAGTGAGGGTTGAGTTCGGGTGCCCTTGTGCAAGCAAAGCATCTAAGTCCTAACTCTTCCTCCGCCTATTTTTGACAGGGACGTCCGTGCTCACTGCTGCCCCCTAGTGTGTGTAAATGTGTCTTTACTGCACGGATTGGGTCAAAATGTGGATAAATGAGTCCACATTTTGTAAAAGTAGCATGTTGATACTTCGATACAGGTAACAGGGTCGGTTAGTATAAGAGCATGTTTAAAATGTTACCGTGATGAATTGTTTACCGGGTGTTTTTTAAAGATTTCGTTCGGATTTGTCAGGAGTAAATATACGAAGGCGTTATTAAACGTTATAAAGTATGAGAGGCTCTGACTGAGCTTTCTCTTACAGTCAGGATTTGCAGAGCTGATGAAAGCTGATCCATAAGAACGTTCTCTCTCAGAGCTAAATGTCATGTGTGCAAATATAGTACATCAGGATCGGTCTCCTTTAATGTACCGGCAGATCAGAGCTTAATGTACGGCTTTTTCCAAGACTAAGATGTTTAAAACCTCGGTTTAATTTTTTTCCGGCTACAGAAGCCTGTGCATTTTGGGATCTACATAGTTCAAAAGTATAATTTTCTCTGTATAATTTGTTATTCGCTGCTCTAGTGTCGTGCTTGCTGACGGACTGAGTTGGAGATTATGCATGCTGAATTTGTGCTGGTTTTCACTGCTTTCATGAGCTTTTACTGCTCTCTGTCCAAGTCATTGTTAACATTATCTCCATTTTCTCTCTCTCTCTCTCTCCCTGTTTCATCGCCGTGCGCTTAAATTATTTCCACCCGTTTCACCCATTCCACTTGCTCTCTCTCTTTCTCCCTCTCTCTCTTTCTGCCGTGAAACCGTTTGTGCTTCCTAATGCTTTTCCCTGCCGCCCTAATGCTTCTCTCGGCTCTCATTTGCTGACCTCTTTCCGACGAAGTGTCCTCACCCCCCCTGTCTTTAGCTTTGCCCAGCGCTTTGCACTCTCCTTATTATCTGCACTCCGGCCCTCGAGGGCCCTTGTTTTATCGTTCTAACGTTTATAAGAGCCCGCGTGAAGGTCCTTCGGACTCCATTAGAGATTGCGGCCGATCTCTGTCCCGCAGTGATGCAGGGAAACGTGCCGAGTCTCTCTGCCGGCATCAGAATCAACACAGTGGTGTTATAGACGACGGGAATTCGGATGACTTGGTAGATTCTTTGTATGATTATTCTCATGGCTCTAAAAGTGTAAAAGACCAAGTCCTGAATTGCAAAACCGACTTCATTAGGAACTACGGGTCACTTTATAACAGCCATTTGGAGTCTAAGAGTAGCGTAGATTCGTCGTATTATAGCGATGACAAGACGAAAACCTTTCATGATGACCCCACATACACAGAGGGTAACATCACTCCTTACAAAAACATCGACATTATTAGAAATTATGCCAAAGAAATCAGCAAGCAGCTCGATCCAAACGAAACGTTTGGTTTTGACTCCAACGAGACTAACGTTCCTCTCACATTTAACCAGAAAACTGTAACAGACCGTCCCCAAATATCTGCCTTTCCCAGCTTCTACCTCTATCATCCCAAAAATTGCCCCATGCATAAAGGAGCCCCACCACGCTTGTCTCCTGTAGGGGCGATTTCGCCTCCCCATAGGACCGGACCTCCTGCACCCGGGGCCAGCATGTGCGATCTTTTTTCGCCCCTCTTTCCTCGCAGTCACACGCTCCCTGCTCTTTCTGCCCCGCTTTATTACCCGAACCTGTACACGCCCCGAGCTCCAGCCCCTCCGAGGGAGCCACTGGCACCCAAACTCCGCTCTGAGCAGAGTGTCCCACCACTTTCACTAAGTAAGAGACGCGTACAGCTTCTTTATTTCTCTTGATTATGATCAGTTGTCTGTTTCTCAAAGCACTTTTGTTTGTTTTTTTGTGTGTCTCATGATGTTGTTTTGTGTGCAGGACAGTTTGTGTTGTTTATTGATGTTTGTGTGTTGAATTGTGATTGCATGAAAGCGCATGCGGTTGTCCAGACAATCTGGCGAAGACGTTATCTGTTACAATCTGTTCAAATACTTTTGGTTAATGTTACTGTAATCGTTTTGTTGTTTGTCATTTTTTGTTATTGTGTTGTGGTGTTGTGTTATTGTGTTTGTTATTGTGTTGTGTAGTGCTTATATGCATCTATTTAAATGTAATTAATTCTATTTAAATGTGAGGATCTAGAGTTGTTTAGTGAAAAAACATAACACACAAGTCAAAAAAACAACACACTAGTCAAAACAAACAGCACACTAGTCAAAATAAACAACTCACTAGTCAAAATAAACAACTCACTAGTCAAAATAAACAACATGATAGTCAAAGTAAACAACACACTAGTCAAAATGAACAACACACTAGTACAAAAAACAACACACTAGTCAAAATAAACAACACGCTAGTCAAAAAAAACAAGACACTAGTCAAAATAAACAACTCACTAGTCAAAATAAACAACACACTAGTCAAAATGAACAACCCGCTTGTCAAAATAAACAACACACTAGTCAAAATGAACAACACGCTAGTCAAATTATAACACTTTAGTCAAAATAGACAACACACCAGTCAAAATAAGCAAAAAACTAGTCAAAACTAACAAAACGCTAGTCAAAATAAACAACACATTAGACAAAATGAACAACACACTAGTCAAAATGAACAACACACTAGTCAAAATAGACAATATGTTAGTCAAAATAAACAACACACTAGTCAAAACATAACACATCAGTCAAAATGCATAACACACTAGTCAAAATACACAACTCGAGTCACTATGATGTATTGTTACACCAGCTAACATCATTATGTATGTATGTATGTGTGTATATATGAATGTATATACATATATTGGTTTATTTATTTATACCGTGCTGTAATGTTGTGTTTCCATGTTCTTTTCAGTGTTTAAGCATGTATATTTTATTATGCATGAATTGTCTGGTGATCACGTCTCACACTGATTTCATGCATCAGTACTAACAGCGATCACCTTGTGTAACTTGTGTAACTTGTGTAACTCCTGCAGTTACGACAACATGAATCTTATTCCAGAACTGATCACAACTTCACTGTAGAAAACATTTGAATCGTCGTGTTTGCTGTCGATCGCTGACGGTTTTATTTGTTCTTCCGGTAGCGGTTCGAAGTTTATCGTTCGCCGGTTCTGCCGTTAAATCGAGGGCCTGGATGGGCGACGGTGTGAGTCCCCCGCTGCCTACTGACAACTCACCGTCTCGCCATCTACAGGAGAAAAAAAGTAAACAGCACACAAAAACATACAACACTGTGGTCAAAACATAACACACTGGTCAAAATACACAACACTGTAGTCAAAACATAACACACTAGTCAAAACATAACACACTGGTCAAAATACACAACACACTAGTCAAAATACACAACATACTGGTCGAAATACACAACACACTGGTCGAAATACAAAATACACTAGTCAAAATACACAACACTGCAGTCAAAATACACAACACACTGGTCGAAATACACAAAACACTAGTCAAAATACACAACACTGTAGTCAAAACATAACACACTGGTCAAAATACACAACACACTGGTCGAAATACACAATACACTAGTCAAAATACAAAACACTGTAGTCAAAATATAACACACTGGTCAAAATACACAACACACTATTCAAAACATAACACACTAGCCACAATACACAACACACTAGCCAAAATACACAATACACTAGTCAAAATACACAATACACTAGTCAAAATACACAATACACTAGTCAAAATACACAACACACTAGCCAAAATACACAACACATTAGTCAAAATACACAACACGCTAGCCAAAATACACAACACGCTAGCCAAAATACACAACACTGTAGTCAAAACATAACACACTGGTCGAAATACACAACACACTGGTCAAAATACACAACACACTAGTCAAAATACACAACACACCGGTCGAAATACACAATACAGTAGTCAAAAGACACAATGCATTAGTCAAAATATACAACATACTAGTCAAAATACGCAAAACACTAGTCAAAACAAAAAACACTGGTCAAATGCTCAAAGTCAAAGTACATAACACACTGATAAAAAGACACAATGCACCAGTTAAAATACACAACATATTAGTCAAAGTACACAACACAGTAGTCAAAACATAACACACTCGTCAAAATACATAACATAATAGTCAGATCGCACAAAGCGCTAGTCTCAACAAAAATTTTGATCTGTTATTTAATGTGACACTTGATGTGCTTTTGTCTTTCAGCTCTTGTTAATGCCGTTAGTGTTGCCGTGGAGGCCATTTTGGCTCAGTTCAGCTCCTCCAGGACTCTGGTGCAGAAGGTGGGTTTCTCTGGCGTGTTAAAAGACCTGCTTATTTACCTGTGTACATTACCTGCTGGTTTTCTCTCTCGTGTTCTAAACAGACTCTCTCAGGAGACAGCAGTGTGAACCCCACTCTCGCTCGACTGGTGTTGCAGTGCCTTTGCCCGGCCGTGTACAATCTGCTCGGCGACGGACTCAAACCGCATCAGAGTGATGTCATCGCAGGCAGGAGACCAAATTCACCCTGGGGATTAGTTCAGGCCTCTACTAAACTAGGTATTTGCTTCTGAATGTTTTGTTCCTGGCTCCGTGTTTCTCCGTTTCTTTGTTCAGTCGATCACTCGGAATGTTTTCCTGATGTACAGATTCCCTGCAGTGTTGAATCATCCATCCTGTCATGATCCGTCTCCTTCCTGCTCCATCATTCTCCACCTACCATCACCTTTCTTATGTTAACTTCCTTTATAAAAATATAATTCATTCCTGATTGTGTATCAGCTGCAGTTCGCACAACTCCGACCTCCGGAGCACATCTAGTCCCAATACACAACACACTAGTGACTAGTCAAATTACATAAGATGCTAGCCAAAATAAATAACGCACAATCCAAAATACACAACACGCTAGTGACTAGTGAAAATACACAACACCCTAGTCAAAATATAAAAGACACTAGTGACTAGTCAAAATACACAACACACTAGTGACTAGTCAAAATACACAACACACTAGTGACTAGTCAAATTACATAAGATGCTAGCCGAAATAAATAACGCACAAGCCAAAATACACAACACGCTAGTGACTAGTGAAAATACACAACACCCTAGTCAAAATATAAAAGACACTAGTGAGTAGTCAAAATACACAACACACTAGAGACTAGTCAAAATACACAACACACTAGTGACTAGTCAAAATACACAACACACTAGCCGAAATAAATAACGCACAAGCCAAAATACACAACACGCTAGTGACTAGTGAAAATACACAACATGCTAGTCAAAACATACAGCACACTAGTCAAAATACACAACAGACCAGTCGAAATACACAACACACTAGTTAGAATACACAACACGCTAGTCAAAATACACAACAGACCAGTCGAAATACACAATACGCTAGAGACTAATCAAAATACACAACACCCTAGTCAAAATATATAAGACACTAGTGACTAGTCAAAATACACAACACACTAGTGACTAGATAAAATACACAACACACTAGTGACTAGACAGAATACACAACACACTAGTAACTAGTCAAAATACACAACACACTAGTGACTTGTCAAAATACACAACACACTAGTCAAAAAACACAACACACTAGTGACTAGACAAAATACACAACACACTAGTCAAAATACACAACACACTAGTGACTAGACAAAATACACAACACACTAGTGACTAGTCAAAATACACAACACACTAGTGACTTGTCAAAATACACAACACACTAGTGACTAGATAAAATATACAACACACTAGTGACTAGACAGAATACACAACACACTAGTGACTTGTCAAAATACACAACACACTAGTCAAAATACACAACACACTAGTCGGTGGATGTGCTCGGATGTCCGTGTGTGAATTCCAGTCCCCATCCGCGGCGTGTCGGAGAATCCAAGTGCTGAATATATTTACACTTTAGGCGAATCTCTACGTCCTTGTTTTGCAGCCACGTCCTTCTTTCTTGAGTTCTTTGTTCACACACTCGCGCAGTGTTTTCCTGCTGTACAGAATCCCTGCAGTGTTGAATCATCCATCTGTTGGGCTCCATGTCCTTCGTATTTCATCATTCTCTCCGAACATTCTCTCGTCCTCTTAACTCCGTAACGGTTTACGACCTTGAATTGTGTCCAGTGATAAAAAAAAGAAATAAACGAAACTTGTTTCATGTCGTCTTTCCGTCAGAAATATACAGATAAAAATATAGATAAACATAAAGTATAGATAATATATGTATTTTATTTAAGTTCCTACAGCGGAAGTGACCACACTGCTGCTTGATTGGTCTGATGGAACGTGCTGTAGTTACACAGCTCTTGGTGTGTGTGTGTGTGTGTGTGTGTGTATGCGTTCTGTGAGGGTTTCTTCCTGCAGGCCAAAGACATGCAGTCAGTTTCATTGGAGATGCTGGAAATTGTCCTGTGTGTACTCTGTGCTTGTCTCTGTGCCCTGCAACAGACTGGCGACCTGTTCAGGTGTCCATTGTATTCGACCCAGTATGTGTCCCACCGTGACCCTAAAGGATTACGCTCTGGTAAAATCTAGATCATTGATGGAAGAAGAAGTAAAAGATGGAAGTAAAAAAGCAGATGTCTATTGTAATGGACGCAGGATTAACATGTGATGAATGTGTTGTGCAGTCAGTGAGCTGTTGTGTATGTTATATATGTTGTAACTTCTGGTAACGGGGCTCATTTACACCTCGCTTGCTGTTTCCCGGCTGTTTCCGGCAGGTCCCAACACCCAAGCGCTGTACAACCTGCAGACTAAAGTATCTGCACTTCAGCAGCTGAAGCAGAATCGACACAGGTTCAACACCTTCCTGTTTGGCCTTCTCAAGTAAGCATCATCACACAGCATCGTATTTTACGGACCCTAAAGCACAATATCAAAGAACGCTATATCAATGTTATATATTCATACATTAAATGCACAGATTATTCAGTTATAACAGATTATAACGTCTCAGACTGAGATCAGACGTTTGTGGATACAAACGAAAAACCGAGGAGTAGAACACAAGTCCAAAAACCAGAACATCCACACAGTAAACTAAACAAGACGAGTAGTAATAAAAACAGAATCATAAAACGCTGTAAGACGGAAGCACGAGATCTAGAAGCTTCTGTAAATCACTGACAACAACAACAACACAAACAATCAAAGTGTTTCAATACACTCGATTATAAACAAACTGTAAACGATTCAATTAGAAATTCCGGAGACGACGAGACGCCAGACGGAGAGACGTGATTGGTGGAGAGACCGAAACACACGTCCATCGACACGGATGAGGTGCATTGTGGGAGTTGTGGTTCCACTGCTGGTAGAGTGAGGTCACTAGTGAGACGGTGAGA
>JAOUQU010000034.1:4447939-4458315 GCA_028566735.1 Ammoglanis amapaensis | reverse complement strand
GAGTTCATACGAGTCGGTAAAACGAATCGGTTCAGTCGATTCCTCTGAATCTGAATCAGTCGCTCATCTACCGGAGCTTCATCGTACTTAAAGTAAATAAATAAAAAAATATCTCAGTCTTGTTTCTCTGCAGCGAGTCGAGACGCCACCTAGAGGATTTCATACAGAACTGCAGTCGTTGGTGACGAAACATTTTACACTTTTTATTCTCCCGACGTTTAATAAATAAAAACGCGCCAAACAATTGGCTGGACGTCGGTTATTGAGTGCAGGGAAAACAAAAACTCTGGTAAGAAGCACTTGGCACTATCTGTCTCCATCTCACTCAGTGTGAGGCCTAATGGCTCGGATTCGTCTCCAAATTGAATTTAGACCGGATATTAGCGTTACACGAGCCCTCTTTAACAATGCCATTTCCCTCGCTTACACAGTACATTACCCCAGCAAAGATCGCTTCCTCCGTGCCTTCCATTCCCTACTAAACCCACCCAAAAAGAAAAAAAAAGAAAGAAAAAAGAATAAATAAATAAATAAACAGTCGTAAATCCTCTCCATTATCATGCATCGCTGTGAGCAACGAGGTCGCCGATCTGCCATTTGTAACTGTATTTAACAGACGTAATTAGAACTCCGGAGCGTTCCGGAAGCGTCCGGATATAAGCTCCAGTATCTTCCTCTGTGATGCCGTCCTGTGATATTCTGCCAGCACAACAGCGCCACCACCACCGTCTAGCGGGTAACAACTGCCGACAATGATAAAGTGCTGGAGTCGTGTGTCAAAATCTGGTGTCTCGGGATGGAATGTGATTTTACGGACGGGAAGAATAAACACACGTTTTTGTTGTGTTGATTTGTTGTGTAGTAAATAAATAAATAAGTAAATAAATAAATAACTGGTGTTGTTGGGCGTTTTGGCTCCTCCTGCTGGAGCTGATGTGAACTATGAGAACTTTAAGCGTCGTTTCGTTTTGTCCTTTGCGGCTCTTGAACTGATTTTTATTTCTGTTTATTCGGTTCTGTTGCTACTCGACTGTTGCTCGACCTCGTCGTTGACAGACAGACAGACAGATGCTTTAAATCAGATACATAGATATACAGAAAGAGAAAGACAGACAGACATAATAGATAGATAGATATATAGACAGACAGATGAATAGACAGTAAGACCGAGAGACAACAATAGATATGCAGACAGACAGATAGATAGACACATAGTGACAGACTGAGACAGACAGAGAGAGAGACAGACAGATGACTAGACAGATAGATGGATGGGCGGATGAGAGACAAACCATAGACGGAAGGACAGACACATAGATAGATGGATATACAGACAGACAGACGTACAGGCAGGCAGAGACGATGATAGACGGACGGACAGACAGACAGATAGACAGACAGACAGATAGTTAGATAGATAGACAGACAGACAGGCAGACAGGCAGGCAGAGATGATGATAACCCGGACATACAGACAGACAGATAGATAGATAGACAAACAGACAGACAGGCAGAGATGATGATAACCGGACAGATAGATAGATAGATATACAGACAGACGAAAAGACAGTAAGACAGAGAGACAACAATAGATATGTAGACAGACAGAGAGATAGATAGACACATAGTGACAGACTGAGACAGACACAGAGAGACAGACAGAGAGAGACAGCGAGATGACTAGACAGATAGATGGATGGGCGGATGATAGACAAGCAATAGATAGACGGATGGACAGACAGATAGGCAGAGACGATGATACACGGACAGACAGACAGACATACAGATAGATAGATAGACAGATAGACAGACAGGCAGGCAGAGACGATGATAGACGGACAGACAGACAGACAGACAGACAGAAAGATAGATAGACACATGGTGACAGACAGAGACAGACATACAGAGAAATGACTAGAAAAATTGATAGATGGATGGACAGACAGACAGATAGCTAGACAGGTAAAAAACGTTTTTATGTTTTCAGACTATGAGAGGCTCCGGTGGCTCGTCGGACCTCGTGTTCATGTCTACATCCTGGTCTCCTGGGCTGTCTGATGTCCTCAACGGTCTAATTCTGAGTTCCTAATGTATTAAGCCAGTATAACACCGGGGATTAAAATAAGTAAACACGTGAAAGTTTTTATGAAGACGTGTGACGCGTGTAAATAAATCCGGCAGGTAAATATTTTATATGTCTGTAGTGAAATCATTCCGACGCTTAATGAAAGGGAGACGGAATCCGCCGGCCGAGCCTGGTGGTGACGGCCCCCGGGTCGGCTGGCCGCTGATTATTTTAACAAATAGCGTTCTTATTCAAGTCAACAGAAAAGGTTTCCAGTGACAGCTCGCGTGACAAAAGGTCAGAGGCAGGCTGCTCGGCGTTAATTAAGTAAAATTGGTGAATGTCAGAAGTACAAAAGGTCAGCGCTAATCCCCCGATATCGTCTACTTTATTCCCGTCCTGGGTGAGATGAGAGGATGGGGGGCGGTTCAGGGGGGGCGGGGGTACGAATGATTATTCAGGCAGCGTTCATTCATCCGTCGCTGTTTAAAGATTCATGCAGCAACAAGCTGGACGTCACATCAGTGAATCGTGAATCACCGCCGGTTTGTGTTCGGCCCGGGAACTTTTTTTTTTTTAGTACACGAACGGCTCGTCCAGCGTTCTCGGACTAATGTCTCAATTAAGCAGCCGGATTAAAGTTAGCCGGGCGACGCGGACGCGAGGGACGCGTTTCTGCCGGGCTCTTTGATTATGGTCGGTCTCCGGGGAGGCTGTGACACGGCGCAGGTTCGAGTCATTTATAATGAGCAATATCTCCAGTCTCTTCAGCGTCCTGCATTGATTATTGTTAGCCCTTTTGCACTCACCGTAATGCCTGATATAATTGCTCGACCCACATGCCGGCGGCCCGGGGTTGGAGGTGGGGGGTGGGGAATGGGGGGGTGGTAGGAGCGGTGTGAGACAGGTCTGGGGGGGGGATACGATGGTGCGGTTACTAGATAAAACTATAAGGTAGAACTTCCTGCTCTTGAGACTTGACTGCCCAACAACCTGTCGCCGGTTTACCCGCAGACTGGAGACACCCCATAAGAGCTGCAACTGTGTAGATGCTCGGGGTCAGACAGACAGACAGACAGACAGACAGACAGACAGATAGATAGATAGATAGATGACAGGCACTTAAACTCACAGGTTGGTAGGTAAGTAGTATGATTCAGAGGAATCGACTGAACCGATTCGTTTGAACGACTCTGACTCGTATGAACTCGATTCCTTATTAAACCGAATCGAATCGGCTGCACTAGCACAGACGCTCCTGCAGGGGGAGCCGTGTCGTGCATCTTACCGAGTGGTGTTAGGAAGAAGAGTCGTGTTCAGGGTCTCCCGGGTCTCACGCTTGTACTCACGCTCCAGAATACAGGAGCAGATGAACCGGACTGTCCGGTGGAAAACCACTTCATCCACTTTTGTTACGTTTCCATGATGCCACTAAAAAACTTTGACATCAAGATCAAGTGTAGAAACTTTTATTTACAATATTTTGTAAATAATAATATATTGGAACTTCATCCATCTGGGTTTGTTAATGGCAATCAGTGGCAACTGGCAGCAGTGGGACTTGAACCCTAGACCTTCTGGTCTCTAATATACATCACTAATACATCACTGCAGCACTTATTTACTCTCAGTGACAGAAACGTAAGTGGATGGATTTTGGTATTTAGACGAATGCCAGTGGTTCCTGTCTGAGCACCGCGGTGGAATTAATGACCATTCTCAGCATTTCTGAGCCACAGATGGCCGCCGAGGTCAAGAGAAGGGTGATGGCAATGAAATTTAGGGGTCTTAAAGTGACCACTGAGAGGTCAGGACACTAGGGGTCATGAGGCAGAGGCAAACCTGTCTCGGCTTGATGTAAAAGACTGATCGTGGGTTTAGAGAGGAACAGATTCCACGGGTTTTCTTAAAGACTCGGTCGCGTTCTCTTTTTATATTCCTATAAACATTTTATTATTTTCACGGAAAATGATTATTAATTATAATTTTTTGTGTGTGCTCGGGTTTTCAGCAGGCCGGGAAACACTGAACTGTGTAGATTTGATATATTGAAAATGTCCTGTGTGTATGTGTGTGTCTGTGTTCAGGTGTTTAGTGTATTGACCCAGTGTGTGTCCCACTGTGTTACCCTAAACAGGATTAAGTGCTGGTAACCTTAGATGATGGATGGATGTACGTGCACCTCTGTATGTATATTTTATAAAGTATTATTGTTCCTGATCAGTTAAAGCTGTTTTAATTATAACAAATAAATCCTGATGTGAGTCCAGAGCTGATGAACGCCGTGTGATGATCAGACCGAGTGTGTTACGGTCTTAACATGTGTAGTGAACATGTGACAGACGTTCAGGACTGCGTGATGCGTGTTGAAGATTATCCAGCATTCAGACTGTACGAAGCACAACGGACAAACATTTTATTAGTAATAAATACCGGGACCTGACAGATGTAAACATCTGTAGGCGCATGAGCAGGAATCAGCCTGGAGCTACGACACGGTGCAGGAATAAAACAAATGCTGTGAACTTCATCCAGATGTTGCAAATAATAAAACTGACACATGTGAAAGACTGACCAGTGGATTCTCTGTAATTAGAGTGGAACCGGTCCTGAAACGACGAGCTGGAGGATTTAAATCGGAAGGTTGTCAGTTCCATCCCATTTGCAACACCTGCATTTAGCAGATGCCTTTATCAAAGTGACTTACAATGACAACGAAACGTTATTTAGAGCATTTAAAAGTTAGGAATCCTTGTTCAAAAGTCCAACAGTGACAACTTGACAGCTGCTGCCACCTTATCACGACTGAAGTGGCTTTTAACCCCCGGGCGCCGTGACTAGGGCTTACTGCTGCCTCCTAGTGTGTTTATATGTGTCATTCACTGCAGGAAATGATTGGTGTGAAGATTAAAATGAACACGTCTTGAGTGTTCCCAATGTCCCACATTTGTCCCCTTACACACTTTTGGTGGTCCTCACCCAAGAACCGAACCCGGGACTTCTTGATGCAAGGCTTGATGCAAAATTTGGTGTCATCTGGGCGGCTTTATTTTTGTATATCGTTCCTAAACTACAACACAACACAATAACAAATAATAACACAAATATAATAATACAAGAAATGATTTAAACTTTCACATGAAACACTGTGGCTATTAAAGACGCGTTGCACTGTCCTCTAGTGGCGAATGAGCGTATAGGCACATATTAGAACGGGTTGTTTAATTATTAATGTATTGTAATTCTGCTGTTAACACACTCCTGCCTTACACACACACACACACACGCTACACAAGCACGCACGCACAAGCACACACACTCAGCATTTTACGTCTTTATCCAAAGCGACTTGCAATTACACTGGAGCAGCATTTTGAGCCAACATTGGCAACTAGGTACTAGTTGGGGCATGAAGCAATAACCTTCTGATTTCTCAACCACTAAGACTTTGGGGTAACATACGCTTTAGGGAGCCAGTGTAAATAGGAGGGAGTATGTAGGGAAGTGCACTATGTATAACATTCACTAGAACTATAATAATACACTTGGTGGTTATTAACAGTTTTCCTTCTGTTCAGGTTTTTGGACTGTACATAGAGTGGTTTGTGGTTCTCAGTTCATCATGTGACGAAGTTTAAGATTTAATTCTTTTTCCTGGTCCAGTAAATCACTGCTGTGCTTTTTATACGCCTCGAACTCCTACAGAAGGAAGAAGGCGAGTTTATAATCACAAAGACGATGCAGATTTAATCTGTTGGGTGAATTTCAGACCTTTTTGAGACGTTTCCGCTTCTCCTCGACTTTGTGGAGAGAATCCTGAAGCTCCGTTACTCTCCAGTCTTTGTTTACTGCAGATGCTTCTCTCGTAAACCTGAAATAAACAGAAAATCATGTCTTATATTAAACAACCACATTTCTGTTCCAGTATTAGTAATAAAAGTGATTTATTATTGTGACTCTGATCATCGTAACATTATAATGAAGGTTTAAAAGTGTTTATAATACTTATGTGTATATTTGTGTGTACATTATTTTTGGTGTATTACATGTGTATATTACTTGTGTGTATTACTTGTGTTTATATTATTTGTCTATAACTTGTGTGTTATACTTATGTATGTATATACTCATGTATATATTATAAATTTATATTACTTGTGTGTATTACTTGTGTGTATAGTATTTGTATGTTTTACATGTGTAAAATCGAGTGTGTATATCACTTGTGTGTGTTCCCTGTGTGTACATTACTTTTGTGTATTACTTGTGTGTATTACCTGTGTGTGTGTGTGTGTGTGTGTGTGTGTGTGTGTGTGTGTGTGTGTGTGTGTGTGTGTTTGTTACTTGTGTGCATTACTTGTCTGTGTGTTTCTTGCGTGCACATTACATGTTTGTATATTAATGTGTGTTATACCTGTGTATATAACTTGTGTGTGTGTATATATTAGAAATACCGGTCCTCTGCGTCCTGTTTGGCCATTTCAGCTTCCTGCTTCTTCATTTCCAGCTTCTTTATTTCTTCTTCTTTGTCCTGTAATGAAACATGTCGACATTATAAACTGTGATTACACTAAACACTTGAACAGCTTAGCAGTCTACTACTGGGCTCACACACACACACACACACACACACACACACACACACACACACACACACACGCACGCACACACACACACACACACACACACACACACACACACACACACAGAGGACAATCTCCAGTACACACGACATAATTAATCGTCCACATTAATCGTGCAGTGAAACACACATTTACACACATTAGTGAACAGAACATTAGGGGGCAGCAGTGAGAGCATGTGGCCTGCACGGTAAGCAGCCCTAGCCACGACACACCCAGGGGAGCAGTTTAGATGTTAGGTACCTTGCCCAAGGGCATTTAAGCCGTGGCCAGATCTGGAAATCGAACCGGCAACCTTTCTGATCACAAGTGCAGTTGTGAATAAACTACTTGCCTGTATCATTTTCCCTCTTTGCATGGAAAGTTCCAGTAACTCAGTCTTGTCCTTCATGAGCAAGTCGAGCTTCTCTTGAGTCTCCAAGTCTTTCATTCGTTCTCTTTCCTGATTTTGCTTTAATTTTAATTCCATCTCTGCCAAAAATAAATAAAAAACACAACAGAAATCAAATTTAAATTTTATTTGTCATTACACATATACTGATGTTTAGTACAATAAAATGTTTCTCTTCGCATATCCCAACTTGTCTGGAAGTTGGGGGTCAGAGTTCAGGGTCAGCCGCGGTACGGCGCCCCTGGAGCAGACAGGGTTAAGGGTCTTGCTCAAGGACCCAACAGTGGCTGTGTAACAGAGCCTGGATTTGAACCCCCAACTTTTGTGTTCACAGCCCAAATCTCCACCCACTAGGCTACACTGTCCCTATATATTGGTAAATTGGGTAACATGCATAATTTTACACTAGTTTCAAAGACAGTCTACTGCAAACATGTATAATATTTAATACCTTTATTTATTTAAGAAAAGAGGTCATAGTTATGGTTTACAATGCTCAGTCTTATTTTGACCGATTATGATTTGTAAGCTGTGTGTTTCTGACCTGTGGTCGGGCTCATCAGGATGATCTAACAAAAATGTTGAAGCTTTTCACACAGAATTATTTACATGTTTAAATGTTGGATATTTCCTCTTTTTCAGAACCCTTGTGAGGATAAGCGTCACAAAGATATCTGGTCTAAAGAGAAAACATGCGATCGCTTCCCTAAACTTCTTGTAGTTGGGCCACAGAAAACAGGTAAATGAATAAATTTAGAAACGCTAAATTTCAAAAGTAGTATTAGACAAAAACAGTGGCTAGCACCGGCGAGGGCCGTAACTCCCCGGCTCGTGACACTGGTCAGGTGGCGACTAGCTTAGTCACTTATTTATGTTCTTGTTTATGTGTGTTGTATTAAGATAATTAGCCCGCATGGTGGCTTAAAGCCAATTTGAACTTCTCCATCCCCACCACAGAGTCTCTGTGTTGCCCGATGTGCACCTCGTGACATTTTTTTCAATGCCTGGAAACGATTTGGACTACGCAGACCACAAGGGGGAGCACTGTAATCATTGAAACAGTGTAGTGCACTTGGGTTTAGTTAATGTGGCATTTTTGGTTCAATATTCCTCAGCTAATCAACAATGAACTTTTTCACTCATTGCTAAAACCAGAGTGTAAAAACCAACACAACAGAACCCTCAGAAACGTGATGCCTCTCTAGGATTGTGATTATCAATCATATTGAGATGCATGTGATCCTGATACAGAACTGTAAAAGCAACGGACGTCGTTGTGACGGCGACACAGAAGTTGCATGTTTTACCCGTGTTCTGTGTGGGTTTACTTTTCTTCCTAGAGTCCAAAAACATGCGCACACACACACACACACACTTAGCCCCATCATTCCCTATCATGTCCTTGGAAAAACAAACTTCTTCTCACTTTATTGCATTCAATAGTTCATCCAGTAACACCATCAAATGCAGCGTTCAACCAGGGTCACTAAAAACGTTCAGTGGTCACATACACATTATTAATGGAATATGAATATTACATAATAATCATCAATTATTGTAATAATAATATAATAATTATTATAATATATCGTGTTACATTTAATTGATTTTCACTCCAAAACTCTCTTTTAAAACAATTCGTTTTCAACTTGCATACAAGTATAACGCTAGTTTAAGATAACAAATAACATTTGTATTCAAACATTCATTTTTGTTCCTCTTGACAGGAACAACCGCTCTGTACCTCTTCCTGGGCATGCATCCTGACCTATCAAGCAACTATCCTAGCAAAGAGACTTTTGAGGAGATCCAGTTCTTTAATGGGCACAACTATCATCGAGGGATAGACTGGTACGTAGTTCTCTGTGTTTTCTTAATACTTCATCTATCCATCGTCTCTCTCTCAACTGGGTTCTTCTAGTTTCTCTGTCCATGCCGGTTTTCTGCTAGCCACTAAAAGCTTGCAAATTACTAGCAACTAGCAAAACTAGCCCATCATCTCTGGGTTCCGAGTTGTTATGTCGGCAAGTTAGCCATTTACACAGACCTGCCTGCTTTTAAATAAGATCAGGTTCATTTGTCCCCCTACAGATAACAAGCAGTAGAGACTAATCTGTATGGACTACATGTAGCATCGGATTCACCCAACTAACTCACTCGCACCTACTGAGAGGAACCTTAACAAAGATGTGAAATAAGCCATAACGTGACATCATTGCAATGAATAAAACACATCGTTGCCGAAATATAATCTCCCAGAAGCTCTTGCTTCTAAAATGTAATAAAATTACTTACAAACGCTGAAGTAATCAACAAAGTTTGTATCTCAAAAAGACTCAATATCATAAGTAGACTTTTATTAAAACTAAAAGTAGTCCTGTAGGTAGTTGCCTAGTTAGATAAAATAGGGCAGTGGTATAGGGGGTTTACTCTGGGTGCTCCGGTTTCCTCTCATCGTCCAAGAACAGGCACCGAATTATCCAACACAATTACCCATAAATGAGTTTGATGTAAACACATGAGCTGATGAAACTTGTGTAATAAATAACAAAGCTTTTATGTCTGGACTCCATGGTTAGAGAAACTTGTCTTGTGATCGGAAGGTTGTCGGTTCGATTCCGAGAGTCAAAACTTCATAACTGAAGTGCTTTGAGCAAGGCACCGAGCGACTAACTCCACTAACTGTGCCTGGGTGTTGTTGCTAGGGTTGTGTGCTCAATGCTGCCCCCTAGTGTGTGTAAATGTGATTGGGTTATATTGCAGATGAGTGATAAAAGTGCACAGTGGTGACAAAAAGTATTCTAAATTCTAACCGGAACTGAAATAATCAAACTTTTTTTTTTAAATGTTGAAAAAAAACACTTGCTGCTTTCATAACGTCATCTAGTGATTTTTTTCTTCTTCTTGCTTTTAATATCTGCTAACTGTTGATCTCTCTGTTAGCTAGATCTGTATGTTATCTGTATCATCTTCACTAGTTCCGTCACTGTTACAGGTACATGGATTTTTTTCCGCTTCCATCCAACACCAGTTCCGATTTCTACTTTGAGAAAAGTGCCAACTACTTTGACTCTGAAGTGGCTCCGAGTAGAGCAGCAGCACTTCTACCTAAAGCTAAAATCATCACAGTGCTCATCAATCCTGCTGAGAGAGCTTACGCCTGGTACCAGGTAACATTCTTATACTGGCCTGTAAAGATATTTATATATATATATATATATATATTAGTGGTGGGACTCGATTAAAAATTTTAATCGAGTTAATTACAGGGTCTGTA
>JAOUQU010000034.1:4327545-4337808 GCA_028566735.1 Ammoglanis amapaensis | reverse complement strand
CCATAACATTAAACACACACATAACCCATAACATTAAACACACACATAACCCATAACATTAAACACACACACATAACACATAACATTAAACACACACGTAACCCATAACATTAAGCGATCGCTACAATATATTACATATATTGCCATTTTCTAATTTACACTAATGCAAGTGTGATTTTAAAAAGAATAGCGACCAAAAAATTAATGCAGCTCACTGGTAAGTGTCACTATAATGAGCTGTTTTTAAAACAGGCCCACGGGCGACTCGTGTATACTAGTAACTGAATCTTTTAATTTGAGGCTCCATTGCGCCTCAAATTGCAGTGCATAAGCATCTGAATCTGATCACTGATCCCAGAACTGTATATCCGACGCTTCCAAGCAATAAAACCGATTTTTATGAAGAAAATATAATTATTTTACATATTGTATCTTGTATATGAAATGGGACCGTCTCAAAGTGACTGAGGTTGGTTGTTTGGAATCATTTCGATCCTGTGTAAACACATGCGAACATGCTAATTCTTTAACGCATTAAAATATGAGCACAATCTGCCACTAGAGTTGTAGTTGGTCTCCAATAAAGCATAAAATTATATGTAAATATAAGTGTTTAATAACACCAAACCTTTCTTTCCTAAGAGGAGAAACAGCTCCACATCCTGATTAACAACGCCGGTGTGATGGTGTGTCCATACAATAAAACGGCAGATGGTTTTGAGATGCAGATTGGGGTCAACCATATGGGTATGTTTGATTTGTCTTAATAATGACTAAATCACACCGACATGTATGTTCTGAACAAGTGTGATGTTCAGGATTTAACAGGCTTTTGTACCATTACAGGTCACTTCCTCTTGACTTATTTATTATTGGACCTGATCAAGAAATCGGCTCCGGCTCGGATCGTCAATGTTTCATCTATGGCACATAAATGGGGAACGATTAATCTGGAAGACCTCAACAGTGAGCAGGCCTACGATAAGGCTAAAGCTTACAGCCAGAGCAAACTGGCTAATGTGCTCTTCACTCGTGGCTTGGCTAAACGACTGGACGGTGAGTGTTAATGATGCTGAACTTGTCTGTCCTACTATGTTCTGAGTCCACTATCGCTTCATTGACCACTTCATTTAGCATTTGATGGATGTTTGTTTTTCTTTTCTGTATGTTGCATGTAGTCAGTTCTGTTCTGTGGCATCTGGAATCATCAGCATTTGATTTTCTTGATTAATTTGGTTTCTAAATTGTACAGACGTCGATGTTCTGTAAGGGCTATGGAAGACCTGGCCTTCACAGTCATCTGGCCATTAACCAGATGAGATTTTTTGGGATGAATTGGACATCTGAGTGAAGGCATAACTGCCAACAAGTTCTCAGCACCTCAGAACCTGAGCTTGTGAGGCGACAGTGTTCGCAACGAAGCCACTGTACCACCAAAGACTGCTGTGTGATGTAATTGTGTATGAATCCTGTGCATCATGTGACATTGGTCAGATAGTGAAATCGATGTGTGAGACTTGTGTATCACTAGTGTTTATTAGTTTACCGGCCGAGTAGTGTGTACTGTGTTGATTTTAATATGATACACATAAGTGTGTGATTGTGGACAAAGACCTGATAATGCAGGAATGGCCAAAGGGAACAACTATTGGGACCCCGCGATTGGTCTGTCCATGTAATAATATTGTCATGCCACTACCATCTATTCAAACCGACTTGTGTCTGACAGGAACTGGCGTAACAGCGTACGCCCTTCACCCAGGCGTGGTTCAGACAGAACTGTGGCGACACCTGAATCGGCCCCAGCAGGCAGCCATGTGGTTGGCCAAACCCTTCACCAAGACCTCGGTGCAGGGAGCGCAAACCACCATCTACTGCGCAGTCGCCCCCGAGCTAGAGACAGAAAGCGGCAAGTATTACAGGTAAAGCTCGTCACGTACCGTCTGTCTTTGTGATATTTATCTCTCGGAGAATTTTCGTTTAACGCACTGTTTCTGCAGCGACTGCGCACCCGCAAGCTGCTCTAGCGCCGCTCTGGATGACGAAACAGCACAGCGACTCTGGGACCTCAGCTGTCAGATGCTCAGTATAACGTGGGATTAAAAAGCGCTCTGCTGAAAGTTCAGCTCGTCCGTGTTGTGGTGGTTTTAGGCCGTAAAGAGTTGAACTAAACAGTATTCGCTAAATGTGACTTGTTCACTACATGAGGGAAATGATGTAGACCGTTTGAGCCACATCTTTTGCTTTGTAAAACTTTTATATAAAATTACCTCGAAAGGTCTGATTGAATTTAAATGAATATAAAGAATTGTGACGATTTTGTGTGTTTTTTATTACTATTAATCACAAATCAGCTTTGTTACGTTTACAGTTTTTATCTTGCAGCACGATGACTGATCTGTTCAGGGGCGGCACAGTGACTGAGTGTTTACAGCACTGTCGCCTCACAGCAAGAAGTTTCGGGTTCGATCCCCGGATCGGGCTGGGGACTTTCTGTGCGGAGTTTGCACGTTCTCCCCGTGTCAGGTGTTTTTTGTTTTCACCCAGTGTGTCACATTGTGACCTAAGTGCTGGTTAAATTAGATAATGGATTGGATAAATAATCAAAAAAATAATCAAATCAACTCTAAATAATATTATAATCAAATTATTCTATTCTAATGTTAATTATTCTATTTTATTGTTTGTGTGTGTGTGCGTGCGTGCGTGCGTGCGTGTGTACTCGTTTCCTGTCGTTTCCCACTCTTGGGTCCCTCTGTGTTCCGCTACCGATCCTCAGAGTTACTCAGCAAATGTTTTTTACAGAGTAGGTTGCCAGATCTTTCTCCAACCCCGTATCACTACAGGGATCTTGTGAATCTACAGGACAATTTTTCACATCTCCGATCAACCTAGTGCACGTTTTTTGGACTGTGAGAGGAAACTGGAGTACCCGGAGGAAACCCACACTGACAAGGGGAGAACTCCACACATTGAAAGCCCCCAGCCTGACCGGGGATCGAACCCGGGCAAGTGCTGAACCACTTAGCCACCGTGCCGCCATTGTTAATCTTAATACACTTTAAAAAAAATCTAATCAAGCCCATAGATGAAAGTTAATGCGATCACAAATTATTCAGTCACATGATTAATATATTAATAATACTAATAAAATTACACGTGTTATTCATGTACAGCTCATCCCCTGATATATGGGTTTTCTTTACTTTGTAAGCAATGCATGATGGTTCGTTGGGTGTTTCTGGATGTTCTGTGGTATTAATTTTGACATTTTTTTAAACATCAATGATCCGTCTGATTACTTACAGAAGAAAATCTTCTGGATCTTTGTGTGGATCTATAATTTTGTTCCGGATAAATCACGATAAATTAAACCTTGGACACACTACATATTGCATATTAAATGTCACATACTGTAGCGTGTATGTTTGTATTCATTTTATCAACTTATTGACACATTTATGTCATGAAACTTCAGGTGTTTTATCCAAACCTGCTATGTCACGTGACCTCTCAATGACCGTGCATTCAAAATCTGCGATATCATTCATATTTACTTATGAGCTCTTTTATTGCAAAGATCAAAAGATAAAATCCACGAGGAACAACTGAAACAACTTTTATTAAATGAATGAAGTGAGAATAATTATTTCATGCAAAATCTGTTTCTCTGCATTAATAAATAAATCAATACTTTATGGTCAACTATAAAATCAAATACAGTAAAATACAAAAGCATTAAATAAGAAGCTTTATGCAAAACTAACTTGGCTCATTACGAGCTGTTTGGTGGTTTAACACATATGAAACACATTTGTGTTTAGTGTGCAAAGTAATAATAATTAATTAAAATTACAGTAAGTAAGTACATTTATATCTAAACTGCAAAACAAAACAAATACACGAATTACTTTAATACATCGATCCATCCATTAACTAGTTTTACCAGCACTTGATTTTATTTAAGGTCACGGAGGGACACACACACGAGGTAAATACACTAAACACCTGAACAGTTTATCAGTCTGTTACAATTTACAGGTCAAGGTACTGTGTCAAACACACACAGAACAATATTAGTATCTCTAATTAACCTGACTGTGTGTCTGTGATGTGTAAGGAAACCCACACAGGCACAGAGAGAACATGCAAACTCCACACAGAAAGCTCCGGATCGCTCTATGTAAGGAATCGACCCCTTGAACGGGTCTAATCAACTAAACCACCATGTCGCCTTTACTTAAATACGTTGCTATATCGAATCTTATAAAGGAATATGTTGTTAACTATTTAAAATTACATCAAATGCAACAGTGCGGAGAGTAAATGGCTGTGCAAAGGTACAGAACTGAATGTTTCATTTTTCAAATCATAAAAAACACCCCTGTTTTTTATTTTTTAAGTATTTATGTGCTTGATTTACCATCTGTGCTGTCTTTAATCCATGTCATTAGTGAGTTTATAGTGGTGTTAGGATCGAGCAAAGTAACTAGTGGTACGTTCACCCCAGTATCCTGAAATATCCGATTCTGTAGCGTCATGGCCATCATCGAGTCGATGCCGGCGGTGCTGAGAAGAACGTCTCCTTCAAGCTCGTCTGCATCGAGGTTGCAAATGTCACCCAGCAAAACTCTCACATAGTCATCAGTCGAGTTCTGAAGGCCGTTCCTGGGGTCACCGCCCATGTCCGGTTCAATTTCTTTCTCGATTAAAGTTGCCAGTCGAGCTTTTAGAGAGACGTTCTGAGAGAGGACGTTGTTCCTCAAGTTTCGGAGATTCAATCTGCACACGGCTTGCTGCGGCTTATTCTGAATTAAGCAGTGCCTTAATGCTTCGTGGACTTCTTGTATTTCCATGGTCATGAAACCCTTAGCTTCTAGGAATCGTTGAAAATCTGCTTTGTTTAGGAGCAGACCTAGTTTTAATGGTCCCCAATTGATGGACTGCCCAGCGAGTCCGATGTTCCGCCGGTAATGACATAGGGCGTCTAGAAAGGAGTTGGCTGCGGCGTAATTGGACTGTGATGCATTGCCGATAAAAGAGGAGACAGATGAATAGCAAACGAAATAATCGACTCTGCTGTTCAGAGTAGCGTAGTGAAGGTTTAGTGCACCGCACACTTTCGGAGACAAGACTTTCTCAAAATGAGAGCGGTCGAGGGTCTCGAGTAGTCCGTCGTGCAACACGGCAGCACTGTGGAAAACCCCTTTTATGGGACAAGAAGAAAACATCTGTCCGATGGCAGTGATCGCTGCTAATACTTGGTCTGGTTCGGACACATCACACTGAAGAGTGATTACTTTTACTCCGTATCGTCTTCGTAGGCAGTTCAACTGCTGGTGTGTCTCCTCAGATGGATCACTCCTCGAGAGTGTAGCGATACATCTTCCACCCCAGTGTGAAATGAACTTCACTGTTTCAAGACCCAAACCGGATAGACCACCGGACACGATGTACACGGCATTCCTGTTGAAGAGCTGCTTTGGTCTGGGCTGGAAAGGAATCTCGGACTTGGACCCAGTTTTATCCAAGATGATCAAGGAGACAGTTTTGGCACTGAAGTAAGATCCAACCTTCTCCATTTCGGTTCGAGAGATCTGGAAAGTTTTGCTCTGGATGGATAAACTCATCGTGTTCAGATGCATGCCGAGGAGCCATCGTTCTATAGAAGCTCCATGTGTTCTCAGATAAGCTTTCTGGAAAACGTTGCGTGTATGAATGAAGTGGAAGCACGTGTTTGTGTTATCGCTGTTCTTTTGGAAAGTGGAGCTTGGATGCTCGTCATCACAGACGATAAAGACATGCTTTACACTGGAATCATGTTCTAGATGTGCAAAAGATGACTGACTATAGGGCGGGATGATGACAGAAACAGGTCCGTTTGGGCTAAATCGACTGAATTCTGTACGCCTCACGACACTCCATCCTGATTTGTTTGCCGTTAAGGTTAACACTTTTACAAGCACCGAGTCAAAAACGGTGGAAATAATTCCAAGTGTCTTGTTTTGCTTAGCATTAGCATTTGGTAAAGCACGGTTCAAGATCTCCCAAGCAAGTACAAAGTAAGAGAGACAAGGAACATCCTTCAGAAACTGCAGCTTCTTGGTTTTGTAACAAGCATCATCAGGAAGGACGACCTTAGAGGCAGATACAGTTGGGTAACAGGCCACGATGTAGTCTCCAACTTTCAGTTTCTGGACGTCCTTTCCGACAGCTGAAACAATCCCACCAAAGTCAAGGGCTAAAAGTTTGTGGTTTTGATGAGCGTGGTCGTTCCAGTACAAAGTCTGACCAAACCGAAGTCCAGATAAGGTAACCGGGAAATAGTCAGACGAGTGCACACACATTTTACAAAGCTCAACCTCTACATTCTTGTCCTCGCTGAGCTCAGGTGGATCAGCAGGTACAGCAGACAAGCATTCCATTCCGAACACACTGGCTGTCTGCAGAATAAAGCATGACAAGTTGACGCCTTCAACCTCCATGTTTATATGTGTTCGGGTAATCGCAGTGGACGCGACCTGTCCTTTGCTTATCATGACTTCTGGGTGCTCATCAAGTTTATAGGAGCAAATCACAGAAGCCAATGCTTTTACATCTTCACCCGACACTGTTGCGAGGTCTATCAGCTGAAAAGAGACCTCCGGCAGCTCTGCGGCACACGCCCTGGTCAATCCCGACAGTACAAAACCGGGACTGACGTGATCCACCGTGCTGTCTGCGGATCTGTAGGTTATAACGTGGACAGTGCGCAAATGTTTACACTTTCGTAACGCCAGAACAAGACAACGATAAAGCTCACAAATGTCAACCAAGCGTTCTAAAACTGTCCAAGTTTTGAGGTGGCCAAGATTCAAGCTCCGGATGAACAGAACTTTGTTCATATCAGATGCACTCTGATCAGCCTGCGATATCAAGTCTGCAATTCCTGAAGTAGAACGACTGACATCCGTAAGAGAAATGAATACTGATGAAGGATGCAAGTATGGCTTCAAAGCACCGGTGATGCCTAAAGCATCCTCAAAGACGACAGCTTTCGGTCTGCTATGGATGCTGGGTTTCGTCTGAGCCGGGAGTCTTTCGTTATGAAAGAAGTACAAGTCTGTAATCTTGGCAGCATCTAGAAATGTAATCCGGACGTCCTTCAGTTCGATCAGGGCGTGTCCATTTTTGTCTGCGAAACAACCACATACCTCAAAGTATTCCGGCATCTCTTGAGTGACCCTCATATACAGGACCATGTCCTTACACAGAGGTGCGGTTATTACTAAACTCTCGATCGCAGACGGAAACCCAGGTCTGGCAGTGCTGGCCGTCCGTACTAGAGCAGAAGTCATTTGCAAAAAATAATCTAACACCACTGGGTGCAAGCAATATTCATACAACTGGTTCATCAACTCATCGGGGATGCTTATAGCCGCCAGTGCTTCCTTAAATTCCTCTCCATAGTGAATGTCTTGTAGTTGTTTAAAAATGGGACCATACTCAAACCCTGCCTGGTTTAGATTAGCATACACCTGTTCCCGTGCTATGACGGATTGGCATCTCTTGAAAATAGCGTCCAAGGCAATGTCCTGATGTTGTGTCACATTTAATCCTGTTGTACACCTAATGGTGCCTGATGCATGACCGGTAGAAGACGACTTGATCTGAAACCGAGTTCCGTCCTCACATGACTCAAGTTGTACGTTCAGAACGTGTGAGGTCTTACTGAGAATCAGCAGGGTATGAAAACGTATCTCGAGCTCAAGCGAAAGAAGAGGCAATTTTGGGACCTGAGCTTCCATGACCGAGGCTAAAGCCAGCTCGACGTATAAAGCACCCGGTGCGATCGCTACACCATTGCTGTAGTGCTCCCAAAAGTATGGGGTGTCCTCTGAAGACAACGTGCACTTGAATACCTTGTTATTACGTTTACTCTGACACACAAGCGGATGGTTGCGAGATACGACCTCATTGCCTTGCCTTACCTCTTCAAAGTATACCAAGTTTTTGAGGCAATCGAACTGATACACTGGGTAGGAAGCTGGTCGAGATTCCAATCCTTCGTAGAACCGATCCCAGTCTACGTTGACTCCCAGCTCAAAGAGTTTAGAGACCGTCTTCAGAATCGTGTCTTGATCTTTGTCTGGTTGAACTGAAGACAGGACCACGGTCTCATCTCCGAGTGTCTCTAGAATGTTCCTTTGCAGAGCTCTTCTCGGACCGATCTCAACAAAGACCACGTTCTTCTTGTTTTCTGCGACAGTCCTCAAGGCTTGTTCGAATACGATGGGGTTTCGGATGTTCTGAGCCCAGTATTCACCGGTAACAAAATCTCCTACATTGCAAGCCTGTCCTGTTACGGTGGAAACTAACTCACAGTCCATGTCATGCTGGTTTAAAGTGCCCACGGTGTCGCAAATCTGACTCAAAATCGGATCCATCATGTGACTGTGGTAGGCAGCGGGAACATCCAGGTCATGAAGGAACAGGTTCTTACTCTTACAAGAGGTTCTCAGGGTTTGGTGCACGCTTTTAATGGCATCTTTTTCACCGGATAGTACACACGATGAAGGACTGTTCGAAGCAGCTAAGCACACCTTTCCTGCGTACACGGGAAGAATGTTAAGGACGTCTGAGACAGGGAGGTTACCAACAACCAGCATCTTCCCACCGGTGACCTTGCTCTGGTGAACACTCCGAAAATAAATGACCCTCACTGCATCTTCAAGAGACAATCGTCCGGAACAGTAAGCCGCCGCGACCTCTCCGACCGAGTGTCCGAGAACAGCAGCGGGCCTGATCCCCCAGTGCTTGAGCAGCTCAGCAATGCCAACTTGAGTGGCAAAAAGAGCAGGTTGGATGATATCCGGTTTGGAAAAGTCGTCATTATCAAAGCCGTTCGCAATCTTCTGTAAAATGCTTGAATGCCTGAAGTTCTGGAAATAGTTCTCCACTTCTTTGACTTTTTCTCTGAACACCGGCTCGTCTTTCAGGAGCTGCCTGCACATCCCTCGGTAGGAAACACCGTTCCCGCAGAACACGAAGACCACCTTGGGGTCTGGCTTCATTGCCTCGAACTTGTCGCTTATACTAGATTTGAGCTGTTCCTCTAAATCCGAAATGGACCTTATCGCAAACACTTTCCTGTATCTGTGAGCCGTGTGACTCCTCCGGCATGCAGACGTATACACGAGAGATTTAAGGTCAGCAGTGTCGTCAGCGCTCATCCGTTGATATGTGTCAGAGATACACGTCTGCAGCGACCTGCATGTAGCAGCGGATAACGGAAACAATTTCCTCGGACCGAGGGTGTCTGACGTATACTCTGTTTCCGGGACGTATTCTCTGATGATAGCGTGAGCATTGGTACCTCCAAATCCAAAACTGTTTATTCCAGCCACCCTTCCAATAAGACCGATGGGAAACCAGTCTTCAGCCTGGGTGGGAATTTTTAAGTTGAGATCTTGGGCATCTACGCTGGAAGCCTCCTCGGTGTAGAAGACTGTAGGAACTATAGTTTTGTGCTTCATCATCAGGAGAACCTTTACCAGTCCCGCCATGCCTGCTGCTGATTCTGTGTGTCCAATGTTACTCTTGACCGAGCCGATACAAAGATGTCCTGACTGTGCTGGTCTGGCCTTAGCGATTACTCTCGAGATGCTGCCGGCCTCGATTAAATCTCCCACTGGAGTCCCAGTCCCATGAGCCTCGATATACTGGACATCAGCAAGGTAATTGTCCGTCGAGTAAATAGCTTTGAGGAGCGCTTCCTGCTGGATCATGGATGGTTTCGTGATTGGAGTGACACTGCGGCCATCCTGGTTGACCGCAGTCTTGCATACGATGCCCCAGATGTGGTCAAAATCCTGAACAGCCTAGAAAAAGAAACAATTGAACTGTAATTATAATCAACTATACAAATGCAAAGCATCTACACAAAGTATCTACAGTTTGTATTTTTATATTTTGATGTGAGGAGCTTAGAGTCTGGATTTAGCGCCAACTGATTTTCACCTATTTTGACACTCGAAGAATCTTGAAGGGAAGAAGATTGTGCTGTGATTATGTGATGTCTTATTATGAAAACAGAGGAGCATCAGTGACACACATTTTTGGTAATAGGATTAAAATGCTATGATGTTGGAAAAATGCTTCACTAAAAAGGTGACGATCTCTCTCTCTATCTATCTATTCGTTTATGGTGCGTTTTCCCAGTTCCTGGGGTAGGACGTTAATGTTTGGAGCAGAGTTTTCCATCCGGATGCCCTTCCTGACGAC
>JAOUQU010000034.1:4287332-4300060 GCA_028566735.1 Ammoglanis amapaensis | reverse complement strand
CGAGATACTCTGGGGATCGGTAACGGTCCACAGAGTAACCCAGGGTCGAATTCGACTGAAGGGTAAAATAGATAGAATAAGACCAAAAAAACAGCTGTCAATACAATCAGTGACATGTATCATCATTTATTCGCTCTTAAAATCGTCCACATGTTGTTGTGAGGTGCACAAAGTACCAGGTAAACACTTATAGAACATTTATATTTACGTTTTCTGCATATTTACATTTATATCTACGTTTTCAACGTGACTTACAATTAATCCTGAACATGATTTTTGAGTAACTGAGGGTTAAGGGATTTGCTCAGGGGCCCAACTTGGCATGAAAATTGAAAATTTATTCATATGACATAAATAACTAATCATTTGATTTTTATTCACATATTTGTCACATACGTAGTTATACACGCAGTACAACCGACAGTGAAATGCTTTTTAACTACTCCGTGCCAACATTGTAAATTACAGTCACATTTTACAAGATTAATGGAAACAGATTATAAAAAGTAAACAATAAATGTAAACGATAAGTGTAAACAATAAAGTTGAAACATAGAAAAGGAGAATAAACTGTATTCACCTTTTTATAACTTATCCTCTTTTCTACTTCATTATTGTCTTTGTGTCTGGGTATTCTCAGGGGAATTCCGGTTTAGTCCCACAGTCCAAAAACATGTAGTCATGATAGACAGACAGACAGACAGACAGACAGACAGATAGATAGATAGATAGAAAGATAGATGATAGACAGACAGAGAGATAGATAGATAGACTTTATTAATCCCGAAGGAAATTAAGGATTAGGAATTAATTTGAGATAGTGAAATTGTGTGTGTGTGTGTGTGTGTGTGTGTGTGTGTGTGTGTGTGTGTGTGTGTGTGTGTGTGTGTGTGTGTGTGTGTGTGGCCTATGACAGAACTGTTCAGGTGGTAAAGCATTGATGGATGGATTATATTTTCAATATTTTTATGATATTCACTTACTATTTGTTGTTCAACTGTAGAATGTCGAGATTAGGAAGACAGACAGACAGATGTAGACATGATAGACTCTTTACTGGGCTACAAATCCCATATTGTGACAATTTGTTGGAATAAATGACTGGGGATGAATTTCCTGCACAGTTTGTTCTTTTTTTTTTCTTCCTGTAAGTAAATGACAGAAATGTTTTACTCGATTTAGATGTGCGATATCAAAATATTAACACTGAACGCGTGTAATAAGATGTAATGTAGAGAAGACTTCCTACGACCGACACCAGCTGTTCCAGTCAGAGGTTTCGAGTGTGTTAACACAGTCTTGTTGCCTGGTAACACATCTGTTAGGACGTCTCGGGTCCTCGGGTCCTCAGGTCCTCGTCATGAAATATGGACGACCAAGCAGACAGACTTCAGAGATCCAACTCTACGACTTTCGAGACAAGCTTTTTTTTATATTTTCTTGTAACCTGGGCTTGTAATGGATGTTTCGGGGGGTTCCGCCGTAGACTCGAGTCACGGGGTTGCAAAAATCACTACAGCAAACAGTAAACATCTATCAGTGGCCAGGAGAAGAGCCAACATTTTTTTTGTTGACCTCTCTGATCCCTAGTTTAGTCGACACTAATTGGAGATCCCGCTGTATCGATTTTCATCAGCTCTGTTATTTGGAAAGGCAGACACACACACACACACACACACACACACACACACACGAGCAGGGGACATTTATTGAACTTCTAGATAAAATAGATAGGAGGTCTGAATCTTTTCAAATTGTTTGCCAAAAAATGATTAGAGCAAACACTTTATCATTTTCAGTTGCAATGGAGTCTGACATATTGTTTTCTTTTCTTTTTCTTTTTTTTGTAACTTGGATGCATTTCTGTCTCTAAAAGAATCTATTTTTGCAGCAAAATAAAACGAAATTTGGACCGAGAGCGCTTGGCATTGTCTCTTCTATCTATTAAGATTGATTTAACGTAAATACAATCCAGATATTCTTTTTTTCTTTCTTTGTTTTTGTATTTTTTTTATCGCAGTCCACTACATCTGCTGCTAACTATTCAAAAATGTTAACCCGGACGAAGATCAAAATACTAAAATTCTGTAACCTGCGTCGATCATTACACATCTGAGGTGTTTAAGCCTTTTCTAGTATCTATTATGTCCGTTTGATCCTAGTCACCCAACCTGAGCCACATCGAGCCAATGAAGACGGAGAAATCAAAGCTTGTAGTAACAGCAATAGTTGCTCCTATCACGGGAATCATCACATGTGAAGTCTAACTTGATAGTGCATAAACAAATAGTTATTTAAATAGTTCATATTTTGAATAAAATCCATCCAGCCGTGTTTTTTTTTCAATCAGACATGACCAAAGTCCGGCCCGGGGGCCAATTGCGGCGCGAGATCGCCTTTCCAGGGGCATTTAGCCTCTATTATAGAAACAACAATTCATTGCCTGTCAAAAGAAAAATGTGTTTAAATGTCTTTAAATAAGAACGGCAAAGAAATTCTGAATAACAAGAAATGAAAAGTAACCCGGATGCGACCAAATTTAATAAAATAGTTTAATGGTATTAGTTCCCAATAATCTCGGGCTGCATGTTCGGCTCACAGACACCAGATCTGGCTCTCTTTGCAAAATGTTTGTACACCCCTGCTCTAAATTATATAAAATAATTGAATGTCTTATTGTGATGTAATAACAACCTGATTTGCATTAGAACCTCCGCGGTAACACCCATCACTTAGTAAACCCTCATTACAACCTGATAGATTAGTGGAAGATTCTCAGTGTCTGTGGTTTTAGGACACACACACACACACACACATACACACAAACACACACGCATGCATGCACACACACAAATACACAGGACAGGTTCAGTATCTCCACTTAACCTGTCTGCATGCCTTTGGGTTGTGTGAGGAAACCGGAATACCTGGAAGAAACCTGCATGAGGAGAACATGTAATCTGAGGCGACAGCACGTCACTGCACCATCCAGTTTTACACATGAAAATTAAATGAACTTATTAATTAGCAATGTTTAATAGTGAATACTATTACTAATAAATACTATACTGTTAATAAATAAAGACTATTATCGGTACACAGGTTTACTTGTATGTTCTGCCGTTATTTATGATCGTGTCTGTACTTATTGCCGCACAGTTCAGGGTAAACAAGTGTCATCTTCATATACCATCTTGTGACTGTAGTTATAATGACGCTTAACATCGAAAGCAATCTTTAGGACTTCCATAACACTGCAGCAGAATCTCTGTGCACAGATATTATATAAAGACTTTAGAACTTTAGTGTTAAATATCTGTGATATTCGCTTTGCCCACATGGATGAAGGAAAACCCTGGAACGAAAACTTGAGTCAGTAAATGGAGGTTGTCAGTGCGTTTACAAATTCGTGTCAATGCTCTACTATGTAAAGTGGAAGCCATACATCAGTACGGCGCAGAAACACAGACGACGTCTCCGGGCTCTTGCTCATCACAGATGGACCGATAGTAAAGTGGAAACATGTGCTGTGGTCTGGCAGGTCCAACTTTTTAATTTTTTTCTTTTTTTTTAAATAATGGATGTTTGATTCTTGATTCTCCGAGCCAAAGAGAGGGAAGGGGGGGGGGGATACCATCTTAAAGTCTGAAAGCCAGCATCTGTCGTGGTATGGGGTTGAATTAATGCCAGTGCCGTGAGTAACTTGCATCACTATGAAGGCATCGGTAATACTTGAAATACATTAAAATGCAAAGGCAAACATCTATTAAATCCATGAATTCCGGTTGGCATACTTTTGCCGGTTGGCAGACTTTATAGTTTGTAAATCAGGGACATGCTTGGTCTGGAACCATCGACAGAGACTTGATGAAGCAGCGCACCGGTCCAACTTTACTTTCGTACTTGTTAGTGATGTTGATGGACGTAAAATGTCAAGAACGAAATCAACACGTATTCTCGTGGTTTTAAAGGTTTAACACTAGAACTACCAAACCTACGCTGCCATTTGGCAATTATACCTTTAAAACCCAAATAACTGCCATTTGGCAAATGTGAATAGCTCTTCTCGCCTCCAGTGTTATTTAAATTAATCCATTACATTTGCAAGGAGACACTCGACTACACTCTACAATCTTCTCTGGAACAAGTTACAGATGCCAGATGCCATTTGGCAGCCTCTGGTAGAAAAAGGGGTCATATGAAAATCCTGGTAGTTCTAGTGTTAAACCTTGCAGAACCCATGGAGATCCAAAACTTCCTGCTGTGACTTGTTTTATCGTTGTAATAATATCATTTTTATTCATTCAGTAATTAAATTAAAGGAATGAATTACACAGAAAGAGGTGATTTGATTGATTGGAACTATATTTAAAGCAAAACAAACCCCGTCTTTCATTCACATAATAAATACATTTGCAACTCGTGCATCCAAACATATCTGAACATAGTTACATCATAAATAAAGTTTGAGAAGGATTTTCTTCTCTGTGATTTCGTTCTGGGTTCCCCGAGACTGAAGACTTTGCCCATCGGTCCGTTTAAGTCTGGAGTCTCTACCCCCATATCTCCAAACCTCGAGTCTTCCCTTCCAGTTCCTCAATCCTCCACACCCTACTACAGCACGGTTCCTCAGTCCAGACCGGCAGAAAATGCATCCATCACCCCCCCCCCCTCCCCCCGAATAAATTACAAGCTGCGACCACTTTCCAACGGACTGGAAACCATGACTGCGTTCACCATGGGTGTGACATCAAACAAATAGAGGTCAGTACAGTTGTGTTATTAGGACACTTTAGTTATGCTGCTAAAAAAATGGAAAAAGCCGCTAAAAGTGAGTTTTCCAGAACATTCCAAGAAGGATTTGTGTGGGTCCGGCTTCATAAGAGTCGTGATGATTTAGTGGTTAAGACAGATCTAGAGATCAGATGGTTGCCAGATCAAGCCCCACTACCACCAAGGTATTACAATTGGGCCACTGAGACAAAACCTTAACTCTCAATCGCTCAGAACGGTGTTCCGTTGTAACTGTAAGTCACTTTGGATCAAGGCGTCTGCTGAAAACGTCAATGCAAAATGTACCAGAGCGGAGAAACGTTTCGTTTGGAAAGCTTTCAGATGGCAAATACATTCAAGTTATCGTAAATAATGACGATAAATGATGTCAATCACAACGTGATCCAAACTTAGTGATCAGAAATACATAAAAGATGGTAAAGCGTTTGTCTCGCAGATTATTGTTGACGTGGACGGTGGTTACATTTGGGGACTTCCGATAAACAATGAGACTGAAAGTGGAACTGGGGCACTTAAAAGTCTTAAGTCTGGACGGGATGGAGTCTGTTAATCATGCTTCTGTATTAATGGCATGTTTATCGAAGTGAAGTCAAATTTATAAATGAATTAATTCTTTTTTTAACAGTGTTGTTTCGTAAAATCAACCAAATTAAATCAAGAAAGTATTTGTATTTGGTATTTAGATTGTAGAATCCTTATTACACCTATTTGAACACCAGTACTAGTAAATCAGACATTTATATTACTTATATTGTGTAAGGCCTTACACACTTAGCGAACATAACATTATGACCACTGACAAGTGAAGTAAACGACACTCATTATCTCTATTAACGCACTTGTAATTGGGTGGTATATATTAGACAGAAAGTTAACATTTTATCTTTTTATTAACTGATGTTAGAAGAATGGAAATAGGCGACCGTAAGGATTTAAGGCAGTTTGATCAGGACCAAATTGTGACGGCAAAGACGTGACGTCTGGGTCGGAGCATCTTCAAAACTCGCAGCTATTGTGTGCTGTTCCTGGTCTCCAGTGATCAGACTGGATCGATCTTTGTCCTACAGTGGTACAAGAAAAGAACGGGCATCTGTAAACCCGGCATCAGGGTCGTGGGCGATCAAGACCCCGGTGAATCACAGACGGGAGCTCGAATTACAGAAGTTACTGCAGGTTCTGATAGAAATGTGGAAGGTGGTCATAATGTTATGACTGATCCGTGAACAGATGTATCTAAAACACATCCAGGTATTATTAAAAGCTAGGATGATTTGGGCTTGTATTTTGGGAGGCAAGGATGAAGAAGACGGGCTAAATTTCTTAAAATTTTCTCCCAGAATAAAAAATACAAATGAAATATCAATGTCAAATGATTATCAAATAAACAAACAAAGAAATACATTCTCTCTCTTTTGTTATATCTCAAGGACATATTCATTCATGCGTCTAACATTCGTATGATGTTTGGGGGTTTTTCTTTTCCCCGACCAGCTCGACATTCTTGTCGTATTTTGGACATAGAAAAAGTAAAAGCGACAACCTCTTACTGTAAAATAATGAATATTTTAAAAAGAATAAAGGCTACACTGATTCATCTGTCTCTGAAAGTGGTTGTTCTTGCTACCGAGGTCAAGAATCCGTCGACAGCGATGCTAACAGAAACGTTAAAAGCGTTACGATTTAGTGATTTGTCCCGTTGAGGTGAAAAAAACGTTGAAGCTCTGAGTGTCAGCTGCCGTTGGAGATGATGACGGAGGTTCCTTTATGGCCGGTGGTTTGCTCGGCCTGCATGCGCAGGTGGGAGGTCATGTCGTAGTGAGAAGAGCCTGCGCAGCCCAGTGCGTAGCCTCTGAAGCTGTCCGCCTCATAGAGGTGCTCCAGTGTGTAGCCGCTAAGTGAATAGGCGGTGTGTTTGTCCAGGTACTGACGTGGGTGCGAGGGGTAAAGGGCAGGAGTGGGCGACACTGCACATGAGCCAGAAAGGCCTAGATGCTGCTGCTGCTGCTGCTGCTGCTGCTGTTGTTGCTGGGGCGGCGGCGGCGGTGATGACATCTCAGTCTGTAGGAAGTCTTTGGCTTTGGCCAGTCGATCGGAACCGGGGCTGCTGAGTCGGGACAAAGGGACTGGACTAGGGGCCGGGCTGATCGCCTGTGCTGGACCCCGACACGCACTGCCCTGCAGGCCAGACTGACCGAATTCAGTGCTGTAGCAAGAACTGTGGCCCTTAATCAGACCGTTGGGTGTGGACAGAGAGGAATCTGTAGCACCTTTCCTCAAGTGAAGTCGACTCTCTTCTTCTTTTATCATCTGCTGTGTGGCCCGGATCAGCGTCTCGATCTTGCTGGGCTCCTGAGGGCTGGAACGATAATGCTCGATCCGGTATCGGTCCCCCGAGTCACTGGCTGAGCCGGCATCCGGAGAGCTGACCATGCTCTCCTCATCCCAGTGACTTCTAACTGCAGGAAGGAAAGAAGATCGAATAAGAAATAAATTTGATATCTGTCACACAGCGAAGTGTGCAGTCAAATAGAGCGATGGGATTTTCTGCTAGCACACCAGCACAGAGAGTATGAACTGAGTATGAAACGTGTTTCCACCGTTTGGCTGGCCATAACACAAAACAGTGCATAATACAATACAATAACAAATCCAGGCTCGGTTACACTGTTGTGACTTCGAGCAAGACTCCTTAACACTGTTTGCTCCAGGGGGCGCTGTACAATGTTTGACCCAATCCAAAGACATGCAGTAAGGGTTTAGTAGAGACACAAAATTATCTATGACTGAGCTCGTTATAACCTTGTGTGCTAACTAACTTTGTGTAATTAATACTTAGTACATAAAACACTAGATGTTGTTCCTCCACGTTTGTTCCACCACGTGTGTGCCAGCACGGAAACAATCCTTGATGCTTGTCTTTGTGTGTGTGTGTTTGGAGCAGAGTTTTCCGTCCGGATGTCCTTCCTGACGACAACCACCAGTAAGTGATGGAAACTTGTGAGACTACTGGACAATTTACACATTTCCGATTGACCTAGTGCATGTTTTTGGACTGTGGGAGGCAACCGGAGTACCCGGAGGAAACCCACGCTGACACGGGGAGAACATGCAAACTCCGCACAGAAAGCCCCCAGCCTGCTGTGAGGCGACAGTGCTGAACCACTCCGTGCCAGCCACCGTGCCACCTCATGGCACCACAATTATGGCAGCGAAAGGGGGACTGACACAATAACAGGATGGTGGTCATAATGTTGTGCTCGATGTATTAGGTCTTATACAATTACCCTGACATATGCTAAGTGGAACTCTGTGGTCTCACAGCAAAAAGGTTAGGAAGCAGACTTTGTATGATCTTCCTGTGTCTGGGAACTCCAATTTAATCCCACAGTCCAAAACCTGTGTAGCAGCTTTGAAAGATTTCAGTTTTATATGTAGTCATAGAACTGTTAACTTTTCCTGTTCAGCTGTAAGTACTTGTCTACTTTAAGCAATTCCACTTTACATAAATGACAATGGCTGGTACCTGGAGCCGGGGCAGCTCTTGTAATGATGAAATCTGACAAACTGTCCCAGTGGATAGCTGGTAGGATATGACGTTGATGCACTGCAAGTCTCTGAATTTGTCATAACCATTTATTTACTGCTAATATTTGGCAATGGCAATGTAATGTGAGTTAGATTAAATCAGTTTGTGCATCACTTGTTAGCGTTAATTGTGGTTGAAACTGATGAATGTATCTGTCAGGAGGGATGCAAAAATATTTCAGCATTGTAGCCTATTTTTATTTTGTGGCGATGGTTAGTTTTTAAGTCAAAGCAAGATACAATAAAAGTGCAAATAAAGCTTAACAAGCATTTCCGTTCCAGCCCTGGACAACATTAATTTACCGTGTGGTGAAAAACTAAAGATGGGTGGCTGAGAACGGGCCATCCAGATCTGACCGGTGCCTGTTGAATTTCCCAGGTTTATAAGGCCCAGCTTCAGTGGCAATTATAAAAACGGCAGAGAGACTGTAGATCAGGATGAGTCTGTTATCCAAGTGTTGTAAAATTACATTGGTATGTTCTCCTCGTGTCTGTGTTCTGAGCTCCTCGTGACTCTGGGCTTTCCTTCTACAGTCTAAATACGTAGAATTGAGGTAAACTCACATAACAAAACTTTCTAGTTTCCCCACCACTGGGTGTGGGACACACACTGGGCGAATGCACTAAACACCTTAACAGGTCGCCAGTCTGTTGCAGGGTACAGAGACAAACACACACAAACACACACACGAGTTTTGGTAACTCCGATTAACCTGACTGCATGTCTTAGGACTGTGAAAGGAAACCCACACAATCCCTAGAAGATCATGGAAACGCACACAAAAAGCATCAACTTTAAAACACTCTTGTTGCTCTGGTGTCACATTAATTAACTAATATTGCCATCTTGACAAATCTAACATTCATTTTTTTGTTACCCATCAAAGCAATCTGAGATATAACCCTCGTGCCCCAGTGAAGTGTGGGAAAAGAGCTTGAGCAGATGCTTTGTAGATAGTATCACTTTTCTATACTTCATCAATGGCTGACTTATCCACATAGTCCGCAGTCAGTGCTTCTGCCAGCTCTCAGAGGAGCTTTCATGTCCCCGACTAATGAAAAGCGCACAAGCTGATAGATCTTCATCCCACATTCATCTAAAGTTAACTAAGTAAACAAAATGATCATGGAAGAACATGATAATGAGCAAGTCCTGCGCTCATATACACGAATATACTTGCAATTAGTCAAACATTTGCACAAACCTATAGCACGTAGCACTTGTTATTATTTACATCATTCATCCATCATCTAGTTTTGCCAGCGCTTAATTCTATTTAATGTCACAGTGGGACACCCAGTCCCAATCACCCAGAGAAAATCCATGCAGACATGAGGAGAACGTGCAAATTACACACTGAAAGCCCTGATTGCCTTACACGGGAACCGTACTCACAATTTCTTTGGTGAGAGGGAATAACTGCTAAGCATCATACAATCTTTATTTCACATTCACAAATTTTCCATTGAATATTTGTTCCAAAACTTTGATCACTACATTACTTGATATTTAAAGATAGATCACAATCTTCAAGGGCATTAATTTCTATTATTTTTTACATGTATTTAATACATTTTAAGTCTAAACAGAAGGACAAGAGTAATAAATACTTACAAATTGGTGCAAACGCATCTTATAGCATCTTATCTACAATTTCCCAATGCTTTTACACAATTTACACAACGCTGTACTGCCACCTGGTGTAGGTACAGTGAATTATAAGTTTACAGTCACATCTACATTTACAGCATTTATTCAAGCATTTATCCAAAGTGACAATTTAAACAATCTAAAGCAACTAATGGTTAAAGAACTTGCTTTAGGGCCCAACAGAGAAAACTTGGTAAATGTTGGGCTTGATTTGGCAACCTTTTGACTGCTGGTCCATTACCTTAACCACTGGGCTACAGCTGACATATAAAATTTTTATAAAATTATGCCAGGGAAGTTTTTTTTTCAGAGAATCAATTGCATTTTATATATTTGCCTTTTAACTGGTGGAAAACATTTTGGAGGCCACGCTCTTATGTTGTACAAGATTTATTGCATCACAAATGTAAAGGTTTATAATAATTTGCAGTTCCTTCAAAAAAACTCATCCACCTAATAATATATAATTCATTTCCATACTTTCAAATAAATTTTAAGTTTTTAAATTTAAAGTTTTTTTGTATTGTATATTGGCACACCAATTTTGAAAAAGCTTTATATTCTGTACTGTACTGAAAATGTCTGCTTAAATTTTATTTGGTCATTTTTTATTTAGTGATACTTTCCTGGAGGTACTTTTTCTCCCACACAAATTAGCTCATCTATCATAAAGCGCACATTTCTCTACTGAATTCTCCCCTGAATACAGAGAACACAGAACAGTGTGGCATGGTTGGTTTGGTGACAGTCTTTAAAAATACTTTTTACTAATGATACACGTGCTCTGCTGGGAACATATTTTTTCTATTACTTCCTAGACAATCTTACTTTAATTGTTCCCATGGAGAGAAAGCCTTTCTGATTTTAGCAAGAAAAAAAACATCAAGGCTTATTAATTCACAGGTAAGATGGTGTTCTCACAGTGTGGATGATATGTACAGAAATAAATACTCGATCACCTCAGATATCTTTTGTGTTGTTTACATGTTCATTACATTGTCACTTTAAAAAATCTTATAGACTCACAGAGAAAATTTACATAGACACATCTAACATACAAACGCCACATAGAAAGGACCTGGATCGCCAGGCCTGAGTTTTAAACCCAGGGCAAACACAGTTTCATGCAATTATCATGTTTATGCAGATTAATAGAATTTCTTGTGTTTAATAAATATGAATATGAAAATAAACATGCCTACGTGATCTGCATTGTTTTAAAATGAATATAAAGTAATTTTAATATTGTGTTGTTGTTAATATAATTCTGTTCCATTGTTTTGTTGTAGTACTTTATTAAAAATGCAGCCTTGTTGTTAAGTTTTCTCTTTTATTTTGCTACTAAAATGTAAATTAAATTACATTAACAAGCAATTTTTACAGGTACAACTACAACATTAAATTATTTTACATGGTACATTTTTTAGATTCTGCTGAAAAAAGAAATTCCCCCTCCCCCTCAATTTTATTCAACGGCCATTAATTATGTATTTAGTAGGCAAAGGGTGTGGTTTGATTTGCAATTTTATTGAGAACACCGAAACTCCTTTGGTGTTTAGCAGAGACGGTATGACTTTCTTCATCGGCTTTGAACTAGATAAATTAAATTGAAATTTTTAAAACTAAGGTCCTGTGCCAAAATTGATTCTTCTTTAAATGTTTTTATAGGTATCAAGCCAGTTGGATAGTATTGGTCCCAGGCTTAGCTAAATAGGAAGGACGGTTTCAAGTAGAGCATATCAATACACTAGTGAGCATTTGAATTCACGAATTCTAGCCAAGTTTTACAATGTTAAAGCTGTTGTGATGCAGAGTCTCTGCATTGATGTGAACCTCGTCCGCAAAGCCTTTGCATAGCCCTGATGTGCGTACACACAGTTACAAAATTTTGTAACTATGCATCACAATGATGCAGAGCATAAAGTGTAGTGACGTAGGCCACTAGGGAAGACTATAGCCATCAAACCAATGGAGGTCATGCACTTGTTGAATTTTAATTTACTTTACTTGCATGTTTTGGACTGTGAAAGGAAACCAAAGCACCTGGTGTAAACCCATGCAAACATGGGGAGAACATGCAAATTCCATAGAGAACGTTTGTGTCCACGTGGGAATCGAAGCCAGGACTGCTTGCTGTGAGGTAACTGTCCTAACTAAGCCGACCACACTTATAGTTCAAGTATTCACTCACTGCATATGGCGGTACCTTGATGTTTATGATGCTTTGTAAAAAATCATTCTTGGTTTCAATATCAATCACCTAAAATATACAACAACTTCTCGCTCGTGGCCATACCATTGGGTAAACATAAACACAGCAGAACCCTCAGAAATGTACTGCCTTCTGGCAATGTGGCCGTGAAATACTTAATGTGACCGTTACTCAGAACTATAAAAGGAAAACAATGGCATTGTGGCTAATAATGATCAGCTTCTCCACATCTTATGATTGAGCAAGGCACCTAACTCTTCGGATGCCATGGCTAGGGCTGCCTACTGAGACAGTATGTGTTCTCACTGTCTCCTCTCACTGTGTGTGTGTGTGTGTGTGTGTGTGTGTGTATTTTCTTCTATTCTATCAAAAAATTAGGGCAGCCGGCTTTGAGCAAGGCACCTAACCCCTAAGCTTTTCGGGTGCCATGGCTAGGGCTGCCCACCGAGACAGTACGTGTTCTCACTGTCTCTTCTCAGTGTGTGT
>JAOUQU010000034.1:4233863-4244882 GCA_028566735.1 Ammoglanis amapaensis | reverse complement strand
TCGACTATTAGTCGATTAGTTGGAGTAAATGACGACCACTGGTCGACCAACAAAATCCTTGGTTGTGGACAGTCCTACAATATAAACATACCAGATTTACTTTAGAATAGATTTTATCTTGACTTCTATTTGGAATTCTCAACGAGCAGCAAAGTAAGAATTTTATTGTACAAGGAAAACTGCGTCCTCATTGTGCACATGACAATAAATCTTTGAATCCATCATGTGCGTTCGGTATGTCGAGTTGCACAGGACCTGGTATGTTTAGATTGTATGACTGTCTCAAAAAGCAAAAGCCATTAATGGTTTGTCTCTTTCTTATGCTACACAGAGGTCCTTCTGCAGTGCCATGGTGGAAGAGTTGCGGGTGTCTCTCAAGTGCCAGCGCCGGCTCAAACACAAGCCTCAGCCGCCGGTCATGGTCAAAACGGACGAAGTCATCAACATGCACACTTTTAACGACCGAAGATTACCAGGCAAAGAGACTATGGCTTGAATCAGACACTTCTTTCATTCTCTTTCTTGATACGGAAAAAGAGAAAAAAATTAATTAATAAAAAAATGAAGCCGTAGTCGGGTGGGACGTGTTGCGCTACGTTTATATATGGGCGGGCGGGGATTAGCGGGAAAATTCTACGGAGTGTTGATCATCATTGTTTTACAGCAGTTAGTTTTTCGGGGGGAAAAAAAGAACAAACAAACAAAGTGAAACATATTTCCTGTGGAAATAACTAGATTTTGGGGAGGGGAATAATAATAATAAAAATAAAAGTGAGTTACCTCATCATTCCTGCCACCAGGGTTTGGACTGATTGGTGTTTGGGATTGGGATAAAAATGAAGGACGAGACAGACGAGCATTTTGTTGCATAAGTTGGACTGTCCCTTATGTTCACGTTAGTTTAGGTTTGTGTGTAATCTTTTTGGCCAACCTAACGATTCTCTGTCTAGAGGCCACATAGAGAATAGCTGAGTACATTAACACCACCTAAAAAGCGGATTTATGATATCACGGGGGGGGGGGGTGAATATATATATATAATATGTTAGACTGTACATTCCTGCTTTTTTTTTACCATAACACATGCGCTGTCTATTAGGCAAAAGTATTGGGACACCGATTGTAATACCTGAGTCCAGGTGCTTCAGGTAAAACGCGTAGTAAGATACTGATCCACATTATTCATTTGGCGTAGTTTTAATACGGGATTCCTTTCCTTATACAGCCCTCCCTATTTATCCAGGCTTGGGACCAGCAATACACTGCACAGGTTTATGCATCCTATTGGCTATACCCTATATCTACCATTAATTATCTACCATTAATTTGAATGCATGTTTTTGGACTGTGAAGCATCCTGACTGAAATATTCCATACATGAAAAGATAACACGGAGGTCAAGCTAAATGTGACCTGGTGGTTAGAGGACTGGACTTGTGACCGGAAGGTTGCTGGTTCGATTCTAAGAGTTGACAGAACACGACTGAAGCGCCCTTGAGCGAGGCACCGAAGCCCTAACTGCTACCCGGGCACCATGGCTAGGACCGACCAAAGCTCCGGTCATGAGTGATCACTATTACCTAGTTAACCTAGTGTGTATTCACTATTGTGTGTAAATGTGCGTTTCACGGCATGGATTGGGGTAAATGTTGGAGGATTCGTTCCACAGTGTTGAAAAGTATTCTAAATGTTAAATCTTTTCGCTTTTGACATGGGATGTCGGGCAACTTCACGGTCGGGTGTCCAAATACTTTTGGCCATATAGTACACAATTATAGTCACACCATGTATCTTTGTATGACGTGTTTCGGAGCTAATGCAAGCCAGTCAAGGTGAGAGAGATGATCGAGCATCAGGCAATAAAACAATTTAATTTCCTTGCATTCAAAACTATTACTGATCACTGTTGAAGAGAAGGTACACAAATCTGTGAATACACAAAACGGTACACTAAATGTGTCTATTGGTACAGGAGGAACACCGTTATTACCTTGTCTCAAAAAATTATTACATTATTTTATTCTCGACTCATGGAAACACTGGGATGCTTTTTTTATCAGCGTTGCAAAGTGCAAAGTACAGAAATGGAGATCAGTACTGATAACTGAACAAAAGCAACAAATCACAGTCACGGCTCACGGCTCTATTTATTCAAGTATTTATTGCATTATTTATTGTGATAATTTGACAGACTGAGCCTTCATAACTACATACCTAAATACATAAACATCAGCTGCATTTTCCGACACAATCGAATTCATTTTATTGTCAAGTTTATTGTTTGTAATGTTTATGGATTTGATTTCAGGACACAGGAAATTCTCACAGACTTGCGCAAATGCAAACTTTATATAAAGTGTTTTTTTGTATAAAGAGAAAAAAATACGAAAATTTTGTAATAATTTTTATCAACACAGAAATGACCGTGGGCATATTTCTCTTCTTCTGGTTCGGATGGGATGTCATCTGGAAATGGCCACGTCTGTCTTGAATGTGAACTTATTCGTGTCGGGGTTTGGGACTTCTTGTTCTTTCACGTGACCGAGCTTCATCAGACCGCAGGGACGCACCGGGACCACAGAGGTCGCTCTCGTAGGGAGGAGGACGCCACGTCTGCGGTACCCGGCCGTCACGGACGACAGACGTTTTATAGTTCCGCAAGATCAGAGGATTGTGAAGTGTGCCAGGCAGTGTTGAAGTGACACACATTTTGGACAAATCCTATTTTTATCATGTAAAGTAACCATATTTAAAGAAAGATATTTTTACTTAGGGGTAAACAAACATAATATTAATAATATACAATACAAATATTAATATACAACGAGAGATTAATGATGGGAACCACCGTTGCTTTTTGTTCTACACCCCTGATTTCAGATAGACTGCTATAAGTGCAGGGAATATGTGTAAATGGTTTAATATGGATAAGATGTATTTAAAATATTTCAAGATGCAACACTAATTTTGACCATGTTGTAAAACCAGAATTAGCTGTGCACACAATTTACTGTCTCAAGTGGATGCACACGTTAAAAAAAAAGAATTAAAAGGTTAAATACTTGCTTCTTGGCTTCTATCATTTACTTACATAGTTAGAATTATTTAAAATATGTTAATATTTCGCTCTGTTTTTATCTTTCTATCTATCTATCATCTATCTATCTGTCTGTCAGTATATATATATCCATCCATCCATCCTATCATCCATCCAATCATCCATCCAACCATCAATCCTATCATCAATCCATCCTATCATCCATCCAACCATCGATCATATCATTCATCCATCCATCCACCCACCCTATCATCCATCCATTCATCCTATCATCCATCCATCCTATCATCTATCCATCCTATCATCCGTCCACCCTATCATCCATCCATCCTATCATTCATCCTATCACCCATCCATCCTACAATCCATCCATCCATTTATCCATTCTATCATCCATCTAACCATCCGCCCTATCATCCATCCATCCACCCTCCATATTATCCATCCATCCATTCATCCATCCATTTATCCATCCTATCATCCATCCATTCATCCTATCATCCATCCATCCTACAATTCATTCGTCCATCCATCCTATCATCCATCCATCCATCCTATCATCCATCCATTCATCCATCTGTCCTATCATCCATCCATTCATCCATCCATCCATCCATCCATCTATCGTGTATGGTTAACATGTTGATTTATTTACTTGTTGTGACTCATAAGACAACATTATAATAATGTAATAACTTGGTAACAAAGTAATAACATGGTAATAACATGGTAGTGTGTATTCCGCTGGTATAAGTATCACATTCATCATTATTGCTAGAACTTTAAAAACTAAAATATATAATATATAATAACTATGATTTCATATAATAACTGTGATCAAAATAAAGATTTCACAAAACTTAATAAAAGTCATATTATCACACACAGTATAAATAAATATGACTTCATATATTTCACTCTGTTACACACGAGTGCTAGAAGTGTGTGTTGATAAAAAGGCCAGTTAAACAAGATTTACAAATCAACAACTCAGCTGCATGTAATGCAGAACAATAAAAACCGACAGTTTTCTTCTGTATGGTGGCTTCAGTTTATACAGTAGTTGAAATATTAATATTTTATTTAATTATATTAATATATTTTATTAACAAATTTTCACTAACAAACGAACGCTACAAATAATAACTTGTCAGATCTTTGACTCTATAAGACTAAAATTATAGATCATTAAATTGTAATTCTTCAGGCCTTGTCCTTCATCATTATCTCTCTCTCTCTTGCTCTCTTTCTCTGTCTATCTATTTGACTCTGTGTGTGTGTGTGTGTGTGTGTGTGTGTGTGTGTGTGTGTGTGTGTGTGTGTGTGTGTGTGTGTCTGCAGGCTCTAGAAATTCCTTTATCAGATTGACGTGCCTAAGCAAGGTGCCGTGCCCTCCAATTGTCCTGCCTCGTCCTGTGCAAGTTCAGATAACGAACCTACATGCTGAATGTCATTAATTGGCTAATTATCATGCCTCATGGAGACTAACAAGGATCTGAAGTTGTGAAGTGAGAATCAAACCATGCAGGAAGTAGAAAGCAACCGAGCATTTTTACTTACTGTATGTCTGATGTGTAAAGCGATCCATTTATTTACCTTTGGTGAACGCATTCTTGACAAATCAGCAAAGCAAACACGAACTTTCACCACATAGGCATATCGCATCATCTAACAAGATATAAGCATTCGTCTTATCATGTGTAACTTTAAATTAAAATTTGCTAGAGATAAATAATAACGGTAACGGTTTATGTTAAAATCATGATTTTTTTAATTGTAATTATAACAAATAAACCATGGAACAACAAACAAATAATGCAAAGTTACACATTTAAAAAAATCAGATTAAATGAAAGGACAGGGAGCGACTCCTCATTACTAAACAAACGGCACAGTGGGTGTTGGTGGGGTCGCCTCGAACCAGAGACTGCCGCTCTGTGTAAGGGGATCACGGCTTCGCCACACGGCCAGATGAAAAAGCAAAACACAAGGAACGAAACAGACATCAAAATTGTGTGCAACAATGGGGAGAAAACATGGTCGTGGGATCGTCAGCATATAGGCTCGAACCCCGACCTTCACTGCCGAGGCACAACTGCGACACAAGCAAAGGGACTCTGAGAAATTAATCAGACTAGTCAAGGGAGTGGACACACGAATCCCTGTTAATATAAAAAAGCAAAACACAAATACAACCAGAGCAAAAAGCTGAATAGAATTGTTTGTTACCTCAAAACCTCCGAGCTTGTACAGTGGCCTACCGCTCTACATGCAGCAGGTTATTACATCATTTTCCTGATCGAATAGATGGTTTGTTATTTCCTTCTTTAGCAAACCATGATCCCAACAATACCACCAGTACAGCTGCAAATAAAATCAGTGCAGTTTTAAAAGTAGTTATAATATTCGTCAAGTTTTAACTTGAATTATAACTTGTTAATGCATATAAAATTGAGCATACACCCGCTAAACTAAAATAAATTGATCAGTTCTCTAAAACATGTCAATTATTTTTCTAAATGGGTGCAAATGTATTGCTGTGACATCATAAATATCACAAACAGATCACAAAAAGACCCAAATATCTTAGTTTTCACGTCTCATCGAGATGGAAAACCTGAACCGGAGACCAAACTGAACATGACTCGGTGAGCACGGCTCCCCCTGCAGGTGTATCTGTGCTGGTAATACTGATTCCATTTAACGAACCAAGTTAATATGAGACAGAGTCAGTAAAATGAATCAGTTCAGTTGATTCCTCTGAGTCAGTCGCTCGTCTACCAAAGTGTAAATGTACTTAAAGTAAAAATGTTATGAAATATCTCTGTCTCGCTTGTTTCTCTGCAGCACATTGTCACATGATCTAAAGGCTTCAATCTTCAATATACTTCATAATTGCGTAATAAAACTGTGAAATGTTTAGATAGAAACTCATTAAGCTTTTAAAACAATTATTATTTGTTTTGTCTTTTAGATTTCGAACACTAAAGAAAATAAAATATAAAGAAAATCTTTTTCTCTCTATATTTTTTTATGATATGATTTTTTAGAAATGATAGATAGTTTGGAAATCTGTTAGAAATTCTCGACACCAATAGCAACCAGATCTTGTATCCGAGCAAATAACATCAAACCTCAGACCGTGGCGCTGTGATCTGATAACATCTTGAGATTGACTCTCTGAGGGAGGAACTGTTAGAAATAAGAATAAATAAATAATAAACAATAAAAAAAAGTAAAACAAGGAGTTGAAGCTCTTTTCACATCACGCCGCTCTAGGTACTGAAACATACTGGTTGAAAAAGAAAACAAACGCACACGTGACTAGGAAAACAATAAAGACACTCGAGGGTGTGTGTTATTGTGAATATATAACAGGAAGGAAGTGTCGTTAAGCTCGATACAAAGCGGGCGGGTGTAATACGTCTTTCCTGTGATATATTCAGCGTAATGAACACCCTCCAGTTCCTTATTGCTTTTATAAAACGATTATAGAACAACGATATATAAGAAACAAGATTTAGTTCATAAATGCATTCATTTCTTATAAAATTTTCAATAATCTGGTCATCCGAGACGAAATCTAGCAAACATTTATTGCTAAGCAATTTTATAGGCAATGTTGATGCTATAGTGACTTAGTCCTCATGAATTGGCTTAATGTTTAAATTCTATTTTATACATTTCTGTGAATCTTACATGATATACAATAAATAATGTTCAATCACATTGGCATGTTTCGTTGCTGATGAGTTAGAAGTGCTTGATTCGGAGCCGTATCGTTTTTGGCGCTCATAAGAATGATGCTTCACTGTGATGCTCCACCGTAAAACCAACAAATAAATCAAACTTGACAATAACAACAACAACACTTTTATTTGGCATGTTATGTATGCTTGCAGAAATATGTATATTTAAAAATAACCTGGCGGATTGATACGTGTGATATGTGAAGCTGTGTATCATAGTCAATAATGGAACTACTTATTTTATACATTTGTAAAAAAAGAAGAAAAAAAAAAAACAGAAGCTACCCTAAATCCCCCCCCCCCCATTTTTTAAGCACTTGGACATGAGTGAAGGATCTAATCCCAAATTATACTTCAACTGGTTCCACCCAAACCCTGTAGAGCGTAACAGCTTAAACTAAACCTGGTCCACACACACTTAATGAAGCATGACCAGATTACACACCGCTAAATCGTGGTCCTAGCAGTCACACCGAGAGGCCACGCAGCAGGATGGAGAGGAAAGATGGAACTCCGACACCATTCATAACACAATTCATGCTTCATGGTTATCCAAGCTGCTGTGTATTAGTTTTCATGAGTAGCCAGCCATGGCCTGGTTGTTAGAGACCTGGGCTTGGGTTCGAAAGGTTGCCGAGAGGCATCAAGCCCCTAACTGCTCCCCGGGCATCATGGCTAGAGCTGCCGACCATGCCGGGTGCATGTGCTCATTACTGCCACCCAGTGTGTTTTCACTAGGTTTCCCGGGTTCGTGGGTCACTTGGTACCCGGGCCGCACAGAAAGAAAACATAACGTCCAGGGTTCAGTGTTCAGCATCAGTGCTGCTGTCGGCACTGCTTCTCATCCTGAAACACTAACACGACATCACTAAACTCAACACCACAGTGTTTATAACAGAGCTGCTGAGATTTTACACCCAGACGGAGACGCGATCGGTGGAAACTGAACACGTGATCAGATGAGGTGCATTTTGGGAGTTGTAGTCCTGCGGTAGGGTACGTTTGCTAAAGAGACGGTGAGAAACCGAGTCAAGAAGTACATAAGTAAGTATGTAGCAGCAGGACGTGACACATAAAATACACAAAGACTCCTGAATACGGCGGCCGTACCATAATACTCCAACAATCCATTAAACAGTGCAGCTTTGTAATTTACCAAAGTCGTCATTGATTGGTTGCATTATCCTTTATTATTTTTGCTCGTGCATTTCCTGCCAACACGCCGTGATCTCCATTCGATTTTTACAATATCGTTTCAACATTTAGCAGACACCAGTTTGCAAACTTACATGAGAGTTGCACCACAGCCTTGCTCAAGGGTCCAACGGCATTGGTGGCAATAACAGCGACACGCCTGTCAGTACCCTAAGACAGAATCCATGTACCCTAAGACAGCAGATGTATTATTGCCTCGGTTTTATGGAGTCACAACATCAAACTACAACAACAACAACCGGAGTTGGGTTTCAAACCAATGAACTGAGAGGGTCAGGGGGCCTTGCTCAAGGGCCTTACAGTTACTGAATGGCAGAGTTTAGATCTGAACTCTCAACCTTTAAACTGATATATATATATATATATATATACTCTGAGCAGACTTTGTACTGTGGCACATTTTGTACCGCGTCACTCGTCCTTGCCCGTTGTTATGAGGAATGACGGGATATAATTGTGATGTATGTATCAGAAAGAAAGGACAGCGAAGGCAAAGCGGTTGATTGAATTCTATTGAAGTTGATTCCTCTTCTGCGAGTGAGCTAGGCGATGAATGCACAACCACAATTAAATGCAGCTGTAGTTGCTTCATCAGCTTGATATTCACTAACTGCCCCGTAAACACAGCCATTAGGCCGATATCTACCCTCCTCCCAGAGGAACATTTGCATCGCCCCCCCAAAAAACCAAAAAAAATTAGCAGTTCTGTGTCAGAACACAGGACGCCGTAAACACACTCAGCCTTTAATAGCTTCTCCTTCCTATCAAAAGCATGACACTGAAGAGGCACGATTAACCGTCGAATGGAAAATGGATTTTTATCAAAGCACTTCTCAACGAACCTGTCCATTTACCCCGAACATCAAGGCAGTAATAAACGACGCACACCACTTCTCCTGACATAAATAGTTAATGTGCTGTTATAGCTGAATAAAAATGGAAACGATAAAATGCACATATTTTTTTAAAAAAGTAGTTTTTCTGCTGAACTTTATTTCATTTATGGACTTCATACCTGCAAAAAAAAACATTTGCCAATTTGTAGTGTTGTCACTTGTACTTGTTATTTGTTGAACATTGTGATGTCATGTTTTAAACTTTAGATCATATCCATGACAGGAAGTTTCAAACGATACACAAGTCACATCAAAAACACACCTATGGACAATTCAGTCTCTTGGATTTGCCTTAACTGCATGTTTTTGGACTGTAGGTGGAAACCGGAGTACCTGGAGTAAACCCATGTGAACCATTAAGCCACCGTGCTGCCTCACTTGTACCATGCAGAGGATACCGAGCAATTGAATGTTTGAACACACACACACATACACGTATGCACACAGTACAATTTCAGTATCCCCAATTCGATTAACCTGACTGCATGTCTTTGGACTGTGAGAGGAAACTGGAGTACGCTGGAGTGCGCTGTAATTTATTTGCGTAGTGAGAACGTTTATTTGTTTTTGTTTACCACTTGTGTGATGGGACTCTTGGGTCGTTTCTGGACCGCTACCCATCCCCAAAGTTTCTTAGCAAGTATTTTTACGGAGTAGGTTGCCAGATCTTTCTCCAACCCGCGACCTCTTGCCCACTAAACCACCGTGCCAGTTCACCACTTGCTGATGAATAATTTCATTAACGCTACTAACATTTATATGAAGCCGTCGCCTCCTGTTCCTGGTTCAGTGATGGATGTTATTAACCAGTCGAAAGTCCTGCCCCTTCCGTCACGTCGGTATAATGGTGTCGGTTCAGCGCCCGTAGTGTCCATCAGTTCTCACTGTAGTGTTATTGTGTTTCTCAGACGTACTAAGAACATTTAGGATGCATCTAAGTATGGGGTTCGAATTACATGACTTATAATCAAGGCATTCACTTTGGCAATCACTATTTCTGCTAACACTTCTGTTTCGTCATGAAAAATATTGATGGCATAAAAAAGATAGTATTATAAAGCATCATACACCTTTCACACTCCATCTCACACATGAAAAGAAGCTTTTTAATATTCAGACTTTCTAAGAGTATCAGCTTCGGCTGAAATGTTATTATAGGCTGATGGTCTTATCACGGCTCTGAGGAAAATTACAGTTCTACATTCTGCCCCTGAAGCCGTGTCACTACTAGGCTGGTCATAAGATTACACACACACACACACAAACACACACCTGTCTCATTTCAAAATAATTACATCGTTACCCTATAGTACTTCTATCTTGTCATTCCAGAATAATTTTATGCACAGTAAGCTTACTGTTTATCACCTGCTGTCAGGAAGGACTGATGCAAACATGGGACACGTCCCACAGCAGGTCTGACAACCAGCACTATCTATACTGCCTCGAATGAATATAAATTGGCACTGGCACGATCAAGTATCTCAATTCCTTCCCCCAATTGTGCTACCAGTTGTTTTGGGCATGTGGATGTTCACTGTTTCAGCTACTAGTTTAGTAATCTGAATGTCACTAGTGAACACACACTTATGTTAGGCTGCCACTGGTAACCGTATTGAGTATAGTGCAGTGGTGGCTTAATGGTTAAGGTCACTGGTTCGAGCCTCATAAACACCAAGTTGCCCACTGTTGTGCCTTTAACCCTTAATTGCTCAAGATGTTGTTGAGTTGTAATTGTAAGTCGCTCTGGATAAGGGCGTCTTCTGAAAATGTCAAAAAAATAAATTTTTACATTATAAAAGCACGTTAAAGCGCATTTAGACTAGTCAGATGAGACCAAAGTTGCCATAATACACACAAAGTTTGGAAGTCAAAAGTTTTGCCGATCATCCCAAAACACTAACAGTGAAGTTCGGAGGTTTCGAACGTCTGGGTGACGAATAAATGGTGAAAATCAATAATAAACAAATGTGTACCGTATTGACCCGAGTATAAGCCGCACCCGAATCTAAGCCGCACCCTTTATTTTGAGAGGGATTCAGAATAAAATATAAAAATTGAGAGAATAAAACTTGATCTAGTATTTTATTCTCTTTGGACT
>JAOUQU010000034.1:4145036-4157130 GCA_028566735.1 Ammoglanis amapaensis | reverse complement strand
GCAGTACGGCGCCCCTGGAGCAGACAGGGTTAAGGGTCTCGCTCAAGGACCCAACAGTGGCCGTGTAGCAGAGCCTGAATTTAAACCCCCAACCTTTGGGTTCACTGCCCAACGCTCTACCCACTAGGCTACACTGTCCCGATGTCGTGTATGTGTATTTAGTTACTAAATACATGCGTTGTTTATGCAGTACTTGTGTAGGTGCTGTGTACAATCTTGTGTAGAAGTGGCTGATTATTCATGCCTTTTGAGGAAACCACTGTCGCAATCTGGCAACCCTGACATCTAAACAGATGTTGTTTAAGCATTTTTTTTTCTGTTTTCTACATGACTCGATTTGCAGATTGGGTGAATTGTATCGGTCATTTAAATGTGTGTGTGTGTGTGTGTGTTTAATTGCTTAACGTTTTAATTAATCAATAACTAATAGATTATATTCTCATACCTATAGATGTGGCCTTATCTAATCCCGCTGCAAAGTCAAATCCTGACTGATAAAGCAGAATCCCACATCTGCTTTCTCTTCTAAGTCCAGTCATGAGAGAGGTGATGCATATGGTCGCGACCGCCGTGCTGCCAGGAAAGCTTTTTCATTAATCTTCTGCTAACGAGCCTTCACTCCGGTTCTAACGAGCCATAATTGCCTCTGTGGCTCTACTGAAATCAATGCGTCCGTTAAATCTGTGGCTGCCGAGAAGACGAGCATTCGGTCATACTGGAGTCATCCAGGACATCCTTTCCTTCAGACTAGTATCAGTGTTTGAGTTGGAGTTTTTGTTGCATGTCTTACTTGTTTTCGCTGTTTAAGATCTTTATAAAGCTCGGTACCGTGGCACCTGTTGGCGCCGAGTGTTTTTCCTTCACAGAAACATCCGAGCCGCTCATTTAGAATCGTAGCGTCTGTGTTACAGGCGCAGAGGGAGCTGCTACATTAAGGATAACATTTGCGTACGATGCTGGATTACACTCTACATCGATATACGCTTCAGAGAATCCGGGTGTTTCTTTGAGGCTAACAGAAGGTAGTAGGTTTGTTAGTAACACCAGCTTTTCAGACACTTCAGGAGGCATGGAACCAATTAAATAGTTCCCCCCCCCAACCAACTGACATAGAACATCGTTATAAATGCATTTAATATTAGTCAAACTATCATATTGTTGTCATTACTGTAGATTGACATCCAGCTAGACATCACAACGAAAAAGGCTCCATGAACAAGTCGTATGTAACATACTCATGTAGGATGTTCTACAATAAATAGAAAGATTAAAGTATGTGTGGGTTTGTATGTCCGTTCGGGTCTCAATCGCTTCTATAAACATGAGTTTGAATAACGAGTGACGCGGCTCAAAACAGAGCATTTAAGTCAAAGTCAAAGTGAACTTTATTGTCATTCAGACTATAGAGCTAGTGCACAACTGAACGAGATTGCGTTACCCGAGCTCCAATGTGCAGAGTATAAAACAAGAGAAGAGCATGTTCAAGACTAAAATATACAATTAAGTTTTTTTTAAAGATATACACTACAGACATAAAATACACTCTAAGTAAACATATAGTAAATATTGCACATAGTTTGTAGTAATGAAGTACACAGAGTTTTCCACAGGCTATAGAGAAAGAAAAAGTAGCAGCATGGTGTAGGTATTTTTAAGTCTTAATAAATAAATGTGGTTATAGAGTCATATTTATATTTATATAACCGGTGTATAAATGTGGTAAGTGTGAGCAGGTTTGTTGTGTGTGCGGTTATGGGTAGTTGAGTAGTCTGGTGGCTTGTGGAAAAAAAGCTCTCGCTGAATCTTGCGGTCCTGCATCGAATGCTGCGATAACGTTTGCCAACAGGGGGCAACAGGCTGAACAGTCCATACACCCCGGTTGTGTGGGGTCACCAACTGCTGACTCTTCTGAGGCAGCGTGAAAAAAAGCAGAAAAAAAGTTTAAAAACGCACCTATAATGTCAGTATTTTTTAATTCAATGTAATATTTTGTCATTAACATATCATAAAATGATACAAATATGTAATGTAATGTATTTTCTAAAATATATTTGACGTCTATTAGAGATTACACATGTGTGTGGTCATGTAAGTGACGATACGAGTGGCTGCAGTAATGACAGACATGTGGTAACTTTACTTCTTATGTGGCGGGTGGGGGACTCTTACCCCGTCTTTATTTGTTTAGTTGATTTGGGGTAATATGTAAGATGGATATTATCCTTTACTATTCATTGGTGAAGCAAGATGAGATTGTTGGCATATAAAACGTCAAATGTTACAAACTTGTAAGTTAATCCACACAATTGCTGGGAACGAGGCAGGATCATCCTGGACATCCCTCAATACCCTGTTTTCTCCAGAAAAGGACCAGGACAGGTTAGCATATCAAACCATCATTACTAGTATTGTTGGGGCAGCTATTTAGGTCCTGGCTTTAATCCCCAATGTGTGTGATGTGTGTAGTTTGCATGTTCTTACTTATGTCTGTGTTGTTTGACTTTGGGTGCTGCGATTTTCTCCCACAGTCTAAAAACATGCAGCAAACTTGCGTGCCGAATGAACTACTGTAATGACTAACCGTTTCCTGTCATGAATGTAACCAAGTATAAAACATGACGCCTCCAATATAATCCCTGTCAGATTTATACTCTTCTTTCTCTTTCTTCCTAGGTCATACAGTGGTTACCGAAAAGAAAGGTTCGGTGCTCACGGTGGGAATCAATCGACCCGATGTCCGTAATGCCGTCAACCATGAGACAGCCAACCGATTGTTTATGGAGATTTCAGCTTTTGACCAAGACGACAGCTTGAATGTGGCTGTACTGCATGGTATAGGTCAGTCAGTCAATAGATCACACACAGTATCCTGCAGAAACGTAGATACTTTGATGTCACACAGTAAGACACCAAGTTTATTACTTGTGCAATCTCCTTACACCTGGAAAACGTTAAACACACAAGCTGTCAAGATTTCTTAGTTGCTTACCAAAACAAAATAATGTTTTATTAAACACTATTTTAATAAATATTGTATATATTACACTATAAATGTATATAATACACTATAAATATTGGGTTTACTAGACATTCAGTACTCATCCTAAACCCGGAGAAATTCACTAAGGACACCTAGTGGCGGTGGCTGAGTGGTTATAGCACTGTCGCCTCACAGCAAGAAGTCCCGGGTTTTATCCTCCGGGTCAGGCTGGGGACTTTCTGTGCGGAGTTTGCATGTTCTCCCCGTTCTACCTGTAAAGTTACCACATGTCTGTCATTACTGCAGCCACTCGTATCTTCACTTGCATGGCCACACACATGTGTAAACCGAAGTACCCGGAGGAAACCCACGCTGACACGTGCACGTTCTCCAAACTCCGCACAGAAAGTCCCCAGCCCGACACGGGGATCGAACCCGGGACTTCTTGCTGTGAGGCGACAGTGCTGTAACCACTCAGCCACCGTGCCGCCCGTATATATATATATACTGCATATAAAGTGAATTACTCAGGCTGATCTCAGCAGTTTTTTTAACCTTTCACTTTAGCACGAAGGTACGCCGCTAACCGAACTATTAGAAAGCATCCGTGATGGCTTATTGGTTAAGGTACTGGGCTAGAGATCAGAAGGTTGCTGGTTTAAGTATCACTACTGTTTAGTTGCCATTGTTAGGCCTCTAAGTACGGCCCTAATCTCTCAATTACTCAAGAATGGTGTTCAATAGTCGATTTGGATAAATGCATATGCTAAAGGATGCCCACATCATGAAACAATATAAAACTTAAATGCAAATGTTATTGTATTTTATCGAAAATCTTTGTATTTTATATATTTTTTTCTTCTTCATACTTTTAAATATGTTTTTATCATTTATTTCATCATTTCTGCAGGTCTGAATGAAAGCTACTAAATAAAATGTTGTTGTATAACTATGACAACGAGCGGCACGGTGGCTTAATGGTTCAGCACTGTCACCTCACATCAAGAAATCCCCGAATTGGAATCCCGGGGCAGCCTTTCTGTGTGGAGTTTGCATGTTCTCTCCATGTTCTTGTAAGTTTACACCAGGTACTCCGTGTTTCCTCCTTCAGTCCAAAAACATGCAGGTCAGGCAAATTGTGCATCACTGTGTTTGATGAGACTCGTGTATCGTTTGAAACATAATGTATGAACGTTTCCAGTCACCGGTGAGGTTTGAACCGGCGTCCTTTGGATTTGTAATCCTGTACTCTGAACACAAAGCTATGAGTGGCGCTTGTCTAATTTCTAGGTACCGCTGTACATAATTAAAAGATGTTGGTAAGTCTGTCATGCTATGGGATTTAAACCTGAGTGGCCAGTAGATTGTGGGGACAATGTCCAGTTTGCTTTCAAAACCGGCTCAGTGAAACTGAAGCAGGTTCCCGAGCTTAAGCAGCAGGCCAGGCATGCACACACACACACACATACACACACACAAACACGGACAATGACAGAGCCTCACAATGATGATTTTCTGTTTCACACCCAACATATACACATATAAATACACACACACACACACACACACACACATATAGATGCATGCCTGGCACATGGGGCACTCTTAAAACAGAAGTACCAAGCGACCAGTTGCTAAGGAGACCCATGGGAGAGGGAGGGCTCGTGTTGCTATAGCAGCCAGTTCTCTCCCATCCAACTATCCCTCCCCAAGGGAGTGACACCAGGGAGTTTGGGGGAAGGGATGCAGACCGGGGGACTTTACTCAAGTAACCGAGGGAGAACAAGGTATCGTTACCAATAACATTATAGAAAAAATGACATTTATTGTACCATATATAGTGTAAAATAAATGTGTTTGTTTATTTAGATGCAGAAATTGTTTACTTATCAGTTTATTATAACATGATTTTTTGTTTGTTGCTTTAACTAAATACTTTATTTACAATTTAAATACAATCGAAACACTGAATTTAAAGACTCCAAAATGTACTTTATTTATTATTCTTTTTAAGTTTTCAGGTCACTGTATAGTTCACACTGCACATAATCTTTTAGAGTGATGTGCTTACAATTTTTAGTATCTCCAATTAACTTGATAGCACGTCTCTGGACTGTGGGAGGAAAACAGAATACCAAGAAAGAAACCCACACAGACATTGGGAGAACATGCGAACTCCAAACGGAAAGCTCTCAGCTACTTCCTCCAGGTGCTTAATTCCAACAACATGGAGTGTGTGTGTGTGTGTGTGTGTGTGTGTGTGTGTGTGTGTGTGTGGACTGCAATATGTTAACAAGTCCAGGGTGTTTCTGTGTGCCTTGTGCGCATTTAAAGGCGCACTAGGCAACTTTCTAGATTTTTACAAGGCCCCCCCTACAGGCCTGGAGAAAAAGTTCATTGCCGTAAAGATGGGCTGCTGACGAAGTTGTAGATATCATTCCATGTAGTGACATTTCGCCAAATATGGTCTTTGACTTTGACACAGTAGTTAAGGGGGGAGGGGGGTGTAAACATGTTTTAGGTTTAGATTTTTAATTTGTTATTGTCATACAAATATTAAACACTTACATTTCTTATAATAACATAAATACTTTACTAAAGGCTAGTAATTATCAGTAATACAACAGAACAAAGTAGATAGACAGATAAGTAGTCTGTAGGTAGATATACAGGTGGGTATAACTTACACACAGACTATAAACACAATCATCACATCCTACACATTTAACACACGCTGCTGCTCATAACGATGCTGTAATGGAATGCAGTCATCATTTTCTAAAGATTATTATAATCGTAAACTGTTCTTCACTGCCAATCTTTGCTAACTGTGAAATCACCGACTCCCTTTTAACTAAACACCCCTGACATATCCGACAGTTTATTCTCACTGATAATCCGACTCAATCAATAACTGCAGCTTCTGACGATGATAATTAATCAGCTAGCGATGATGATACCAGAAGAGGCCTTTGATTCATACAGATTAGATCAAATCTTAGATTTCACTGATTTCTGAGTAGCTGAGTGTGTGAGATAAATTTTAAAAAGGGACGGGGGGGGTGGTAATGGGAGGAAAAGCTCGTTCTACTATGAGATAAGAAATATCCAAATAAAGAGAGACCCTCTCATGGACCCGATAGCAAACAAAAAGGATCCAATTAGGTTGCTGTGAGGGTCTAGTGGTGGCAGCGCACAATTAAGAGATGGAGGGTGGAAATGAGAACGAGGGGGCAAAAGAGTGTGGGAGCATTAAAAGGGGTTCTGTCCGAGACAGAAGACAGACACGGATGATGGGAAAGCGAGGGCATAGTAAACGAGTGAGTGAAAGAGAGCGAGTAGATGCTCTACACTCCAAAAAGGGGCAACTCGCTCTCAGCTCTTCAACAGTAGCTACTAAAATATTAATGCATACAGCGGCCGCAGACTGCTGAGTCCAATGGCTTAAGTAAAACTCAGCCTCTAATGAGAGGGAACTTGAATGGCTAATGGCCCCACAGGAGCGCCTGATGGAGAGGTCTAGGAGATTTGGGTGGTGCTTTCAGATGGTGGGATATGCATGCTTCGACCTTTTACAATCTCCTGAAAACTTAATAAGGACAACTATAGTCGTGTCTGTGTAAGCACTGTAGCTCCCTATTACCCAGCACCTCCGTTTCCAACCCATTACAAACCCACACACCAGACCTGATGAAATATCTTTCTAAATTCTTATCCTATACCAAAAAGAAAACCCCCTGAATAGGTATGAACACATAAATGTCCTTAATTAGCCATCGCTTCCGCTATAATAAATTTTATGAAGCTCTGCGTACAATACGGTCCACTAAAAATAAAGTGCTCCTGTTACGGTGTATTTGTCACACTGAATGATTTCCGATCATTAAACAAGCCATTATTTTACACACAAAAACATAGAAGCTAAAAAACATGAGTAAATTATCTTTTACTTCAGAAAAGAAACATAATCGTATCCGTTTCTATTGAGAAAATATAAATACAGACGCTCCCTGGGTTACTCAGTTGAGTTGATTTTGTTATTGACTTACTAAGGGCCTGTTTATTCTTCTCTGTCACATCGACGACGTTGCGACGCAGAACCTTTATGTCTCAGTGATGCAGGCCACAAGTAGTACCAACACAGACCACAAAGAGGAGCACTATTGCCAATAAAACAATGGCGTGTACACGGTTGTAAATAATATTCGTTTACGGTGCCTTGATGTTTACGATGTTTTGTTTACGTACCAACTTTGCTCAATACCGATCAGCTAAAACCGGAAGGTAAACACAAACATGACCAAACCCTCAAAAAACTCGACATCCCCGTGACAAAGAAAAGCTTTTACTGAGAGATTAATTAAAAGCTTAATATTCTTAAGCATTATAAATATGCAATAAGTGCTAATCGGCAGTGTATCAGTCCAACTGCAATCATATATTCAAACATGATGCGGATGCCTGAACAGCTTGTTTGCTATAAACATCTTATGAACTTATATGAATTAGCTCTCCTTTTCTTTTGCTGCCAAAACAGCCTCGACTCTATTGGGAAGGTCTTTCATGAGAATTCCAATTCAGCCAGAACATCATTTGTAACGTTGAGAATTAAGGTTGGATGTAAAAGCTTGGCTGACGATCAATGTAAGCAATCCATTCATGACAAAGACTCAAGTTCTTTCATGACGAACCTTTCAAACTATGCTTCTTTAGAAACGGACATTGTGAGCAGGAACATAGTCGTGATGGATGATTAGGCATCCCGAATTTTCACAGGTTAAATCATTGCAGGACTTTTTTTTAGACGTGTAGGTGGTTATAAGTACATGTGGTTTCAAAAAAAAAAAGGTGTCCACAATCTTTTAAACTTATTATGTGTTTACTTTTAAGCACAATCAACCTCTTTATTCATAATATGAAGAGTCCGCTGAATGCCATCTTAGATACTAGGATGCACAAACTAGATCGACGTAGTGCCAGACTCAATAAGGGTGTTTGTGTCAGGAAGGGCATCTTGCATAAAAATAATGCCACAAACCATGATCTGTAGTGGTGACCCAGAACATGAGATTTCCATTAAATTCAGGTCTTTTCTGAACTGAACATTTGTCCGATTTTATAAAATGCCTTTATGAAAACCTTTCTATTTGCCTGAATTAGTTAATACGGTAAATTAATTAAATAATAGATGAAACTAAGGACCCGAAGGGCAGAATGAAATATATTTTCTGGTATACGACGTGGCTTGGGCAGTGGCTGCAATGTTTTCACATGAGTGATGGTGTCAGTGGGCATCACTCAGCCTGTCCGTGTGGTTGGGTGTGTATCATTAGTGCAGATAGATGAGCAGCATGGAGGAGGGGGTATAAATAAATATCTATGGAAAGGCAGGAAAACTTGGAGAGCCGACCAGCTCTTCTTAATATCCAACTGTAGAGCATTACACTCCGAGCTGAACACTTTCCTCTCAGTCACGCGATCATTACTCTGGCTTCTCCATCCATTAATTCTAGCCTGTCCCTGTCTCTGTCTATTCTAGCCATTTCTCTTCATCCCTTTATCCTGTCATATATCACCGTCTCAAGTCTGCACCAAATCACAGCTCCCTGCAACTCTCATCTTCTTTCTCTCTGCACTTCTCTGATGCTTCTATTTCTTTCTTTCTTCGATTCTAATGCTTTTTCTTTTCGGGTTCCTTTTAGTTCCACCAGTCGCTCTTCAAACTCTCTTCTTCCCATGTCAGTTCTCTCTCTGTAGGAGAGCTTTTGAAGCCCTTTTGTCTTCCCTGTGCCTTCCTTTTTGCCTTTTTATTTCATCGTCCATATTTATATCTGTCATTATATTTGTCTTTTGCAGCCTCTATTAACAGTTTTCTATTGCCCATAAATGATTCTGTTAACAACGTATCAAAAATGAACGAATAAGAAAACTGGAAACGATCCAGCTACGAAAGAGATCCATACATTATCACATAGTAGATACACAGAACGGTATGAACTACATGATATTAATATTCAGTATACAGTAGTTCATGCACTATAATTGGGATCAAACTCTAAAACGCAACAGGAAGACGACATGGCGTTCTGTAAGATATGAATAAAAACGTAGTAAAAAAAAAAGTAGTAAAACAAGAGACAATATGAGACGACACACAGCTTTTCTTTTATACCATGTCAACAATCTGTGTCTCAGATGTGCCATTTCTGGTTCGTATGTACTTAAGAGCTGGCAGAATTCACCCAAGGCCCGGCGCGCTGCCTTTCACTTCGAAACAGTCGTCTGGCAATTGTGTCCGATCCAACCCACACAACAATGGCCCTGACCTACTTCTTACCCTCATGCAGCGCCCTTGTGTGCCATACGCCATTATCCTCTCTACTACACTTAAGAAAGCGCACACACAAACACACAAACATGCAATATCAGCCTACTAGGCTCGTTTAATCATCAGCGTTTAGGTCTGAAATGGGTGGACTGAAATAAATACATATCATCATATTTTTACACACGTTACGAACATTGAACTGAAATAACTCTGGCACGAAGTCCCACTAGTTCAGTTTATTCATGCATTTTTGGTGCTTCGCTGATTTATGTGGTACTGTCACCTCACAGCAAGAAGGTCCTGTGTTTGATCCTCAGGTGGGGCATCCAGGTCTTTTATTGTGTGGAAGACAAACATTCAAGACGTTGGGTACAGTAACTAGTACATTACTGACAGTAGTTTGTTGATATTGGCCCATTTAAAAGTAGTTGAGTAGATAACAGAAGTGTTTAAAGAAATGCACATTTTCGACACTAAACATGCATTTATTATAAAGTTGGCGGCACGGTGGCTAAGTGTTTAGCACTGTCGCCTCACAACAAGAAGTCCCGGACTCGATTCCCGGGTCAGTCCGAGTTTGCACGCTCTCCCCGTGTCAGCGTGGGTCGCCTCCAGATTCTTCGGTTTCCTCCTACAGTCCAAAAACATGCACTAGTTTGATCGGAGATGTAAAAAATTGTCCTATAGATTTACAAGACCTCCGTAGCGATATGGGTTTTAAAAAGATCTGGCAACCTACTCCGTAAAAAACATTTGCATTCAGAAACGACTTTAAACGGGTAAAACACACACACATTATAAGGTTAGAGAACTGGACTTGTGTAGATAGGTTACAAGTGCCCTTGAGCACAGTACTGGACAGCTAAGTACGCCCTTGGTGACAAGACTAGGGCAGCCTATTCGCCAGGCATGTGAGCTCGGTGCTGCCCCCTAGTGTAATAACTAGTGTGTAAATATGTTTTTCACTACTCGCATAGGATTAAATGTGGAGGATTATTCCTGCTGGGAGTCAAAACACAATGGTGAAAAAATATATATTTAAATCTTAATTTTTAACTTTGCCATTCATTACCATGCAGTTTGTAACAAAATGACTTCAGATCTTTATTTCTCTAGTTGTTATAACAAGAGTCCTTTAATAGAAGAACTCCAAGAGGCGATAGATGGATTTGTCACAAGTATTTTTGTCCTTTGCTTAGTCATAACAAGTCGTTTTGGTCATTCGTAAGAAGTTCATACCAATTCCCAGCTACTTAATGTTAATCTGAAGTTGATCATTTATTAAATGCATCATTTTTGCTCACAGACATTTATGATTTCTGGTGGAATCCATTCAATCTAACATGCAACTAACGTACAAACATTACTAACATCGCTCATTTCTGAAAGCAGCATAGATCCAGAATAAAGATCCAGACTTGCGTTGACCTTTATCGGAAAGTGAAGACCAGATGACAGTAGTGGAATCTGTTCAGCCTCTAGCACATCTTGGCTTTCTTTAACAGTGTTCTTCCAGGCCGCCATCACCCTGAATGTAGGTGTCAAGCCAGGCAAACGTCTGGAGTAAACACATAAAGCGAAGACTGAGAGCGTCGTAATCACTGTCACGAGCTGTCTAAATATGTCACTCAAAAGCCAAGCATTAGCACGGGGAAGCAGGAAGAGCACTGCGAGGTGCAGAGGTCGGAGACGTTAGCGGGCTAAGCACCAGACGGCATGAAGGGACCGAAAAAGCAGTGGACCGAGACATAATCAGAGCAAGAAGGAAGAGAGTGAAGGAGACGGATGAGTCAGGAGTTTAAAGATTCGTAGTGTGTGCAGACTCAGTGAGGTGAATGTTAAACGGGAGACGAGAGGAATCACGGAGATTCAGAGACGTGCGAGGGGGGAGGAAAGCACAGGAGACTTCAGAAATGAAAAAAGCACCGGCAAGAAGGACAGGAAGATGAATAGTGTGAGACACAAACCGTTTGGGTACATGAGGAGATATCTGCCACCTCAGAGTTCAGCGCTCGTATTGATGGAATACTAAACACACTTTAGTCTTGACCTACTTTTATTAAACTGAGATCCAAGTCGGTCGGAGTGACCGCCGTCTCCTTTAACAACCCCGGCGTCGCTCCAGACTCCGGATACCGACCTGTGTACCAACTCGCTCTTGCTAAATAGTCACTGAGTCAAATCTGTATGCAGCAACCCTTGCAAAATTCTGATACCACACTTGTGTAACTTTTAGAGAATTACGTTTTTAATGCAACAGGTCATCACACTAGAAACTGGACCTTCTGATCACAACATCCTACACCATCAAGGCTTGAACACTTCAAAACCAATCGAGCAACGAGGTCGGAACTAACAGACGTATAATAGCAATACTGACCACACGCCGAACCTACAAACATAATGCTCCTGCTTATTTAATTTTTATTATTTTATTTTATTTCGATTCAGAATTCGGTTTTTTACCATGTGCTTTGTACACCCAGCGGAATTAGATTTTTGTTTGTTTTAGAATTTACCAGACGCCCTGATCCGAAGCAACTTACAATTACAACAAAACACCATTTTGAGCAACTTATGGCCAACCTTGCTCAGCGGCCCAGTGGTAGTGGGACATGAACCGACAACCTTGCCTTAATCACTAAGCCATTACTGGCAAATCCTCTCTATTCCTCTGCATGTAATCTAGCTCTTGCATTGAAATATATATTTAAGTGTGTGTGTGTGTGTGTGTGTGTGTGTGTGTGTGTGTGTGTGTGTGTGTGTGTGTGTGTGTGTGTGTGTGT
>JAOUQU010000034.1:4094633-4109275 GCA_028566735.1 Ammoglanis amapaensis | reverse complement strand
TAGGCCACAGGTCACATTCATCTGCTTTGTTCACTAAGTGATTTGATTTAAATCAACATTATTATACAAATAAAAATAGTTTCCTTTTGATTTCTACCTGGGGTTTCAAAGCGGTAGCGAAATGAAATAATAATTTAATTGAGGAAATTAAACATTAGTCAGAATTCTCCACATTGCAATCAGCTGCAAGACAATTAAATTGTTTAAAAGTACAATAGAAAGCTTTTATTGGGCACATATAATTTACATTTAAATATACAGATCTGCAGTACAATCTTCCTTCTACTGGTTCCGGGTTCCCATACTGAAATAATAATCAGGTCAGCAATACCCTGGTGGTTAGAGAAATAAGCTTGTGATCAGAGGGTTGCCGGTTCGATTCCAAGTGTCGACACGTCATGACTAAAGTGCTCTTGAAATTAGCAATGGTACCTAAACCTTTAATTTCACCCCACCGTGCCAGGCACATGTGCTCACTGCTGCCCCCTAATGTGTGTTCACTAGTGTGTGTTAATATGCCTTTCACTGTTAATATCCTATCAGTGATTGACTATCCATACAACCCTTACACATAATATGACATGTATCCTTGGATATATAAAATAAATAAATATTAGTAAATAACATATAGATATTTGGTATGTAATGCATATACAGTATAGAAAATATTCAGTGTAATACCCACGTATTGATGTGTGTATGTGATAAATATGATATGGCATTATGGATTATAAAAATGTATTAATTTTATATTTCTGGGATACTTGTATGATGGACTTGCTCAAGAGCCCAACACTGGCAGCATGGCAGATGGTCCAAAGCTTTGCCCACTAATCTACATTGCTTGTACACTAGACAAAGACAAAACGAATCCGGACTTGGATATGTACACCGATCCTATTCTTAAAGTCTCTACATTAAACCAGTTAGTCCATGATGAACTGCAGCACCCCCTCTGGATCACCCATAGCAACATATTGTAACCATAACTTTTACTTTATGTGCTATAAATAAATTAGTTTCCTTATTAAATTGATTTATTTGTAACCCTTATGTGCTATCATAACAAAGCTCTAATTGCGATCGTATTTTGGTATGTTCTCCGTATAAAATTATTACAATTAAGAACATACGTATGACCATGCAAGACAGACGAACATATATCGGACAGGCGTGGTCCTGAGCAAGGCACTAAAGCCTTTACTGCTTGACAGGCGCCGTGGCTAGGGCTGCCCAACACGCATGTTATGCGTGCTCACTGCTGCCCTCTGCTGTGTGTTCACTAGTGAGTGTAAATGTGTCTTTCACTGCACGGATTGAGTTAAATGCAGAGCAATGAATCCAATGTGTGTAAAAAAACACAAGGATGAAATGAAAAAAAATAAAAAAAAATAAATGTTATGCATATTTACACATTCTTTTGAAAAGTGTAGAAATGTGCACATTTGATCCGGGAAGTTTCACCTCGTCTCTGTTTGCATGGTGAATAAAGGGAAAATATTTCACTCTCAAGTCCTCTAGATCTCTCTCTATCATACACACACACACACACACACACACACACACACACACACACACACACACACACACACACACTGTGCCAGTGCTGATGAAGAAAGCATTAATTAGGCTCAGACAGCGGTGGACACACTGGGACGTGGGACTGTACTTAAGGCACAGACACACTTTTCTCTCTGCGCTACTACTGGGAACCAGACATAGATCATTAATAACTGCTACATTATAAAAATATTAACTACATTATTCCCGTCTCCATGTTTGTGCTTTTCGATACAACATCAGACTGTTTGACGTGACAATGATTTTTGTGTGAAGTCCATCTGACGGCATTTATCATAATAGTGTGAAAATATTTTTCTCACCATGACTTTTTAGAATGTTTTGCAGACATAGGATTTCATAATTTATTTAATAATACGGTGGTTAGATAAACATTAAAAAGCAATGAAGTTATTTAGCAAAAAAATCCTTTTCTGTATGGAATTCTTTTGTCTGGAAAGTCACAATTCAAACATTTAAAAATTTGACATGAAACTCTTATACTAAGCTACACACCATCAGGGCTCGATCCAGGTCTATGGTCACTGTCTTTAATAAGTTTGGCATCTGTCCCGGTGTCCTTGATTTGGGTTTTATTTGGTTTGGTTTCTTCCACCGAGCAGGTAGGAGTAAACGTGCTACTTTAAATTAGGCCTGGGTGTAAATGTGTGAGTGTATGGCCCCATGTAATGTACCGGTGCCCTTTCAAGCTTGTGTCTTTGCCTTGACTTTAGTGTTTTTGAGTGGATACAGACTCAGTCAGGATGAGGCGGGTGCTGGTGGTAAATGTAAATCAAAATGTTAAGCATTTATTTAGCCTGGCGTTTAGATTAAAGATTGGCAAACGGCAATATAAACAGGTATAAGAAAAAAAGCAATCTTAAAAAAAAGATAGTAAATGGTTGTGTATTTGATTGACCCATGAATAAAGACAGACATCTTGTTCATAACGCTACGTCAGAATGTAGGAACATGATGCCTTTCTTTTTGACTTGCCATCCTTCATTTCTCACCCATCTGTCAAGAGAGTCTCAGCAAGCATGCACAGTGCAGTCTGGCTTTGTCTTGTAAATTTAACATCTTACAGCAAGACTGCAGAGAGTCGTCGCTCGACAAAAATAGACACTGTAGTTCCTTCATGTCTGTTTTTCTGCAGCTCAGCAACAAAGCATTTGCAAATCAAAACCACTAGGCTCTACCTTCAAGGTGTTCCCACATCCGGAAAACTGACAGGATGTTTTTGTTTTCGAGTTCAGGTTTGACAGGAATGCATTATATGATTTCTTTCTAATGACATTCAGAAGACTAAACACGAAATGAAAAGTTGTTTAAGTCTTCCAAGGAAATATAATCAAACAAAGAAAATACACGCTTGGGTTGCAGCATATGACTTATTGATTTTGTGATTACAGGGGCAGAATCGTTTAATTGCGTCCAAATTCATGGCTTGTTGCGTTGGATGTGAAAAAGGCAACTCCCTCTTGATTGTAGCGATGAAAGTTGCCATCGAGTCCACAGAATTCATCTGACTGGAAAATGAAAAGTTTAGTCAGATCAATGTCTAATGACTGGTGTAAAAGAATACAGTACTGCCAGAGTGTTCATGCCAAAGTCGGATCGATAGTCTGCTGCATTTTAGATCCCAACAGGGAGGTGAGAGCTGGATCAATAATAAACAAATTTTCCAACAACCCCAAAGGCTTGGATTGCATAATTAGGTCACTCATATTGAAAAGTCTCAGTGGGCAATCCGTCGAAAGCACTTCTGTCTGTGTCGCTTTGAAGATATTTAACATGTTTTCCTAGTTTTTACTGATGGACCACTCTCAACAGCATCCGTTTTTATTAGAGTTGGGTTTATCCTAATTACACACATAATCGCAGGGAATGTTTGACACTGCCATTATCCTGGGGTGGAACCTTGAGTGGCAATAGCCCATTAAAGGCTGTTGAAAACCTGATGTTGAGACAGACATTGTGTGGGTGCGAGCGGTATTTAATGAGGAGTTTAGTTGCGGTTAAGACAGTGCAGACCACAGGAGTGCATTTCCCAGCTGTGCAATGCCTGCCATGGACTCTCTTTCATATGACCAGCACAGATTCGTTAGCAGCGTACACCTCTTTCCAAGTGCCTCCTTTAACGGAAAGTGTAGAGGAGGAGGCACAGTTTAATGAGACGAGGAGCAGCAGTACCTTACTTGCCTCGACTTTGAACTCTACTTTTTTGAATGATACAGATTTTTTTTGGGATATCTGGTGATTTACAGAAAGGACTAGAATTGGAAAAGATCAATGGATAAAATACTAAGATTGAAAGACTGTAGACAGGGGTCAGTTATATGACTGTGGAGTTAAAGGATTGTGGACAGGGGTCAGGAATAGGACTGTGGAGTTATAAAACAGTGCACATTGATCAGTTATAGGACTGTCAAGTTATAGGAGAATGGGCATTGATTCGTTATAGGACTGTCAAGTTATAGGACTATGGACATTGATCAGTTATAGCACTGTCGAGTTATAAGACTATGGACATTAATCAGTTATAGGACTGTTGAGTTATAGGACTGTGGACAATAATCAGTTATAGGACTGTCAAGTTATAGGACTTAACTGATTAATGTGCATAGTCCTATAACTCGACAGTCCTATAACTGATTAATGTCCATATTCTTATAACTCGACAGTCCTATAATCAGAGTTATAAGACTATGGACATTGATCAGTTATAGGACTGTTATAGGAGTTTTAAGATTGTGAACATGGGTCTGAGTTGTAGGACTGTAGAATTATAAAAAGTGGATATAGATCAGGTTTAGGACTGTAGACAAAGGACAATTGTAGGAATGTGGAGTTATAAAACGGTGGACATTGGTCAGGTATAGGACTGTAGAGATATATAACGGTGGACACGGGTCAGGTATAGGACTGTGGAGTTATAGGATTGTGGAGATCAGTCAGTTATAGTAGGTCTAGAATTAAATAATTAAAAAATGTAGGAAATGCCATTTTAAAGGTTGAAGTACTGTTTACATGGGTCAGTTATACCTGACCCTCTATGATTTTACGACTTCTTTAGAATAAGGAGGAAAGACACATTAAGTTGTACATTAAAAGACTAAAAGCAAACATCCAGAACCAGAACCAAAGCTATTATAAGATTAGTAAACAAGCATGATTGTGAATATTTTCTGTATCTAAAGTTAGGAACCCTGTAACTAACCCTAGAAAATGTGAATACTTGAGAGTTATAGTTGTGTCAGGAAAGGCATCTGGTGTAAAAACGATGGCAAATCAATAATATTGAACCAGAAAAAGGTTTATATACAGCACGTTAAATCTTTAAAGCATTATCGTAAACAGCCTTACACACAAAGATTTTATTTTTCTATCCTGTTTTCTTGATATTGTTACATATATGTCACAGCGGTTCACTTTTATAATGACGTGAGATTATCTGGTTTGTTCTGCCTTTGACTGTCGAGAAACAATCAGAGGAAAATAAAAATGTGTTCAGCCAGAATTGTTTAAAAGTGTCGAGGCTCGTTGGATTCACTTACTGTCCAAACCTCGTCAAATTTAAATCCCATCTGTCCTAAATTTCTATTATTTTCATCATAAGTAGAACAATATTTATATATCTCTGAACATGAGTTAAATTAAGAACGACCTCCGAATTACCTAGAAATATAAAATCAACGTTTTATTAGCATTAAACAAGAATTAAATAAGATAGAAATCGAACGTGGGATTGTGAGCACCCTCTGCAGGGAATACTGACCACAAATATGTCTGTGTATACACAATACATGCTGATTGTGGAAAAAAAAAGAAAGTGCTTAGTCTTATGTGGCGCAATGATGCGGATGAGCATTTGAGATTGTCCAGTGATGACTCCTTTCATGATTAATTTAGAATGAAGTAACCCTGCTGACCTTGACATTGTCTTCGGTTTGTGCTGATGCTTGGTGAGGTGGGATGTAAGGGAGCTGACTGGCTGCAGAGCAGATTCTTTATTTATTTTGAAACCTCCTTGTTTCGCTGCTCTTTTGGGAGCCTAATCAATCTGCTTTTGGATTCCTGGGTAGCTGGTGTATGTGGACTTGAAGGGAGGGCGGGGATGGGGCTGTGATGCAGCTCAGTCTAACAAAGCTTGATACATCTTACAATGAGAAATGTACAAAGAGAAAACGAGTTTCCACTATTAAACATGTACATGGGCATTTAGATTTGTATTTATTTGGATTCTATGTATTTATTAATTTTAGCATCTTTTTGATTCGGAGTGTTTCTTTGGTTACACTCGGTACTTGATGGGAATATATTCAGGACAGGATGTTAATCTACTGCAGGGTATCACAATTGTACTTGTAGACTCTATGTACATCTACATAGAGTTAATAGAGGCCAACCCAGGGACACAAATGTATTGTACACACACGCACGCACACACGCAGACACACACAAATATGTTATAATAATTCATAGTCTAAAAAGCTGAGGTGGAGACTTGAGTCTGAAAACAATACAATTAATAAATCAATCGTAGCAACAAGTTAATACCGTGTGAAATATAACATTAGTACTTTATTTCTGGCTGCTGTATATGGACTGTATATATGTGGTACTTACATCTATTAAAAATCTTCATATTAGAAGTGTAAGAAGAAGAATGAGCTACTCTGATTACCCACATGAGTGATTGACTAAAGAGTGAACATGCACAACCATTTGTTAATGTAATAAAGTGTTAAGTGATGGGTTATGTTTTTTTGACAGGTAAATAACTTTATTGGTAAAGTAGTCACTTTATCCATGTTTGTAAGTGATTTCACATTCTTTATCAATTAATTAACAAAAACATACATCATCCTTGTTCGTTAGGCAGTAAAGAGAGATTAATCTATCCATGGTATAGAAAGAAATATCATGTTTTGTTGGACTGAAGTGGATATATAAGCTTTTTTTTCTTATGGCCATGTTCAATAAAGCCTTCTTTTTATAATAGCGTGCAATCAACATGCTGAACAGGCTTTTAATCCTTAAGGATTATGGCATGTATGACTGGCGTCCAAGGCCAAGCTGCTTGTCTGAGTCAGACAGCAGAAATGAACATCAGCCAGCCTCCAGAACGAGAAAATAATGTCGAAAAAAATCATTTCGGTTTTGTTTTTATTGAAACAATTGATAAAAATGGTTTACTTTGGACACAGATTAACTTACATTTTAATGTAAATTACACTCACTTTTAAAAGAAATGTTGGATTGTAGGCAGTTTGAACCTGAGATATTTCCTTCTCAACTTAATTTCCCTTCCTTCAATTACACCTGCAACACATTCCGAATAAACGATAGGACACGCCACTCAGGCCAGTAATGCGGTAAAAATATGCAATTCAAGATGTATCTCACAAAAAGATATAAGGAATTTGCTTATTTCTCACTTTACGTTCCATAATATTGTTAATATGGACATATAACATTTCCTTTTAAAAAGTACCAAAATGTCTATGTGCTCAACAAAACATGTACATGAAGTTCTTTACATGAGTAGCGTAAGCCTTATTCTGAGCTACATGGCTTATGCTAATGAGCTGTTTAATAAACATTTATCAAACATGAACAAGTCAGAAAACAAGATTTTTTCTTTACATGCATTACTTTCAGAAATTATCAAGGTATAAAATGACTTGATCGTGTACGGACTGACTGCAGGACTGTTACCTCATTGCAAAACTCCAACACCACAATATACAGACATAAAATCATCATCACAGTGGAACCTCGGTTTAGCGAATAATTTGGGTAACGACCAAGAATTTTTCAAAAAATGTACCCTGGATAGCAAACAAAATTTTGGATAGTGAACGTCACCACATCAGCTTCGCCATCCACACAGGACCATCGTCTCAGACCAAACGTCATTCGTGCTCGAGAAACAGTTACGCTCGGTCGTTTGTTACCTGATTTTAATAAAATATCTCTTTCGCATAGCGACCATTTCGCATAGCGACCATTTCGCATAGCGACCATTTCGGATAGCGACCATCTGGGAATGGATTGTGGTCGTTACCCAAGGTTCTACTGTACAAAAAAAAAAACCAATATTTGTGTTTACATGTCCGTCGTTATCTAAGTGGTCTGGACAGAAAACCTTCTTAAAAACAAAACAGTCCTTATCGACTATTTTTCGGCTTGGGGGAGGAATCGTGCATTACAGCCGACAACACATCATGTCCTGTGGGAACTTTCCTTTACTCGTAGTGTTTATAAGAGCAGTAGAGACCCACATAGAAATACAATTTGATGCAACGAGAATTTTGCATGATATGTCGCTTACAAGCAATCCAAAATAATTTAAATGAGTAAAAAATAATATTTACATTTTCCATGATGTCCAATTATTATTTTGTTATGATTTAGGGTTGTGTTTACTCTTATGGGTCAGTGGACATCTTTTCAGACATGTTTCAGAAAGTGCCTCCGATGGTCATACGGAATATATGTACACATGTACAGAACAATCACATGTCTTGGAGGCTTGTTTGGAAGCTGGGGGCAGTGTGTATGGTCAGTCACGACGGCCTGCATGGCAAAACTAGGATTGAAACCATTCAACTGATTGATCAAAGCTCTACCCACTATGCGATCCCATTCCTTACTATACCATACTAAAAAAGAGACACAATCAGTCATTCAATTTCATAGTCATAAAGAGTGTATTGTTGTTGTGCATTGGTATTTACAACACTACATTGTACCCCAGGCTAGTTCAGAACAATGCTTATATCCCCCAGAGAGTCAGAAACCAATTCTCTATTCCTCTTTCCTTCCCAGAGAAGAAGATACAGTATTCTTGAGGTATTGAAGGAGTGGGTGGAATTATTTTCTTCTCTTTGACCATGTCCCCTGAGAAATCTTGGTCGAACCAGACTGTGTCTTTGTCATGGACCACTAGCACATGCATCTCCCTCAAAGAAAGCTTGCGTTGTCTTTGAAGTTAAGCAGCCTGAATACGGTCCAAAGCTTCGTGCTTCTTACCTTTTCAGTCCAGCATGTCCTTGCCCTTTTAGTGTTTCAGCCAACATAACTATTGCATGAAACCAGCTACACGGCAGCTATATGACTTTCATTTAAACAAACATTTCCATTTATAGACAAGACTGTTAGAAACGTGCGTGTGGCTAAACAATTACATTTAATGATGAGTGGAAAGTACAGTAGATAACGTTCAGCATCAGTCTGAACCCTGGAGACGTTCGATTCCTGCACGGTTGCAGTTTGTTGGAATTTATATGTTCATTTCATGTCTGGATGTTTTTTATTTTTATTTTCCCCTTCTATCTATAAATCATACACAATGCAGAATGTAGATGAACCTCAACATCCAATCTGGCTCCTCCAGTATTGTTATTATTATTATTATTATTTATCTCACTTTAGTTACTTTTATATTATGATTATTAAATGTTAAAGTCTTACATATTTGACATGATGTATTTTATGATGTTTTTCATCAGATCTTTTGTGACATCTGAGCCATTAATGATACAGATCATCCAATGTTTCAATGGTTCAGGTTTCATTTGTAAATAGTGGCTCCAATTATGAGCTTTTTAAAAATTATTTGTTTGGGTAAAAACATTTTACGTTAAAGGCACACTAGGCAACTTTCTAGTAACACAATGCAACTTTTGGTTTTGGTTGATTTTCTTACAAATCTCCCCCTACAGGCCTGGATAAAGTGTTCACTGTTGTAAAGATGGGCTGCTGATGGAGCAACATTTCCCCAAATATCCTATAAAATTATGTTTTTTTTACACAGTAGTATAAAAGAAATGGGAACTTTTTATTCTTCTTATTATAGTATGTTTATTCTGTACTGTTAATGCAAATATACAGAACCTGCATATATTAATTCACATTGTCTAAACATCAGGGACGAAACACCACGGGATCATTTGTTTACATTATTATGAAAACACTGTTAGGGTAAGAACATAAATGCTTCATTCTATTTGCGGACGAACAAATTATTATCAATAACACAATGGAACTTACATGCAGAAAACACAATCACAGCTTACACAGTTAAAACTTGTACAGTTGCACAGTTGTAAAACTCATAATGCTGCTGTACTGAAATGTCGTCATTCTTTAATGATTCATTTACTTCAACGCTGTAAAACATTGAGTGCATTTCTGAATTATTTTTGGTTTGAGAGGACATCCGAACCCCAAACAGCAAGATCCAAACTTTCATCCATTCAAACTCAATAGATCAGACCTGAACTCGACACTCAAGAGAAGATGTTGTCAAGTCAAGTCAACTGTATATATAGCGCTTTTTACAATAGACTTAATTTAAAGCAACTTTACAAAATACAGGACGAACAGAAACCCCTGTTGAACAAGCCGAGGGCGACTGTGGCAAGGAAAAACTCCCTGTATGCAGTCCTTGTATGCAGCAATATTCGAACTGCAGTCTCGACTTCAGTTCTTAATCTCAAATTGGGATTATGGTTGTATTCTAAGTGCTGTCGTGTTTACCACCAAGCCGAGGCTCCACTCACCATCTCTACTAGGGAAGTGTCCCTAGATAGTGTCCCTAGTGTTTGTCGTAAAGCAAGACGAGTCAGCATTGTGGTTACAGCGCTGATTCATGAACTTGTAATTTCATTTCGTTTCTCTACAGCCCGCAAGCAGGGCCGAGAAAACCTCCATTCACCTTATATTCACTCATTTAATCATCTAAAACTGTATTAAATGAACCAATTAGCTAAAAAGTGTGTAAAGTAACTATAATTGGTTAAATAGTTTGTTACTGATTACATTTTAATGAATAAATGTTAAAATGTTTTATTTATGGTTCGACATATTGTGAATTTGATTATTTTTTATACCTTCATCAAAAAGTTTTGCTGGGCATTAATATTCTGCTTTGTGATTTGAAATAGTCGCTACGCTCTGATTTTCACATTTTCAGACAAACCATTATGATTAATTATCACATTCCAAAATTAAACAGCTTTACGTGAGTAAAGCGTGCTTAAACACAAATTAAACTTCTATTTGTTATCTTATTAACTAAATCCTCACAGCACTTAGTAATCTCTAAAAGCCCTGACATTTCCCCCATGATGCATTTCGAGATGATCTTTTACACGACATCAACGAATAATGATAACGGGCATGAGGGTACTGCAGCCAGAAAGCAGAATTTTATTTATTTAAAAAAAAATGAAACTCGTTTTTATTTTATTGATAGATCTCTACTTGTGTTTGCCAAATTCATAAAGAAGACAAACAGCAACAACAACAAAAATGCACGAAACATTCGTAATGAAAAATCCCATTTTAGCAACACATATCAAATTAATTAGCAGTTAACAATAATTAAATAACTAAACGTTAGAGAACTGAGGTTGTAAAGCTGTCAGTCAGAAACTGAGTCGACAGATCAGGAATGATGTGCTCTTGAGGAAGGAAACTAAATTTTAACTGTTCCCCGGGGGCGGTGTCTAGGGTTGTCCACTGTGCCAGGCATGTGTGCCTCCTATTGTGTGGGGAATAGGGGAATGATGGTTCAAGCCCCACGACCACTGTTGGGCCGGAGCGAAACCCTTAACTCTCAAATGTGGACATAAAAAAAGTTCAGTTATGAATGTACGTCACTTTGGATGAAGGCGTCTGCTAAATCTAGATGTGTTTACTAGTGTGTGTAATTGTGTGTTTGTTACACACAGTGTTGATTCCGTTCACAAGTTTCATCAAAGCACAAGTTTATACCAAAAACAAACCTGAACGATTTTGTGTCTGTAATTAACTTCACTTGTCACCTTGTTTTGGACTGTTGGACTGATAGCACTCGTCTGGGGATCGAACTGAAGACCTCCTTGCTGTGACACAACAGTGCAACCCGACTGCTCCAGGTGTGATGTCATTCTTTTCAACATAATCTTGCAGCATGCGATCAATTCTGGGATTAATGCACTGCTGGGATGGAGAAACAACAGATTAAACGCCAGTTACTGGTGTGTGGAAGTGTCTAATCTACCTGAATCGGTCATCCGAGTCGCCCGCAGCTAAGCTCTTTCGACCTGTGCTATGTTAAACTCAAAACTTTGTTTTGGTTAGTGTCACTTTTCATCGTTTATCATTTGCTATAGCAAAATGCATCTGCTGGAGGAGGTTTACCATATAATGAGGTTGGTGTCCTGCACTGCTTTTATACATCAGTACGTTCAGTTTGATCTATGTGCCATGCACTAAATAGTAAAGTACGCAGTGGTTCTCATATATATGGTGCAGATCATAAAAACAACATTTTAACAACAGTATATCCAACCCATGTTAAGTAAAGAAGCATGGGTGTAGGGTATAATATCATGCACACTAGTCATGCTCTACAGTCATAGGATTGTTCTACTTTGGTGTATCATCTTGCTTGGGGATCTGATCTTCTAGTTATTATTCCTAAACCAGATAACCCACTGATCTATATGAGCAAACATTTCCAGTTGTTGGATGTTGTGATGATGTTGTGAACATGAAATTCTTGGTTTGTAAGATATCCCCCTGATATTTGTTCCAACCTTCACCAATCCAGGTCATGGACGAGTGGTCAGACTGCTGCTTAAATCAGTGGAATTCTCAATGTTATCTGTGGATTCAAGTCAAATCAAGTCAATTGTTTTTGTATGGTGGTTCTATTAGAAATTGTCACAACGCAGATTTACACAATTAAGGACCAGACTAACGATAAAATTGTAAAATATAAAAAGCCTTGAACGACTGTGGCAAGGAAAATCTGTCTAAACAAATACTCAACAGGGAACTCATCAGGGGCTCATCCAACATGAGTGGACTGGAGGAGATTTAACAAACCTTAACAAAAATTATTTTATTAAAAAAAAAATTACCCCAATTTTTTTTTATTAAACTAAAAGATTTACAAAAACCTCAACCAGAACTATATTATTATATTTATTTTATTTTAGATATTTTTATTTTCTTCAAATGCTAGAATCGATTTGCAATTATTATCAAACACCTGTAGAATTAATTACGAATTAATTATTTAAATATGATACACAAAGCAAAACATTTTCAATAGTAAACAGTTAAATTGATGTTTTCAATTTTATTTAGTAACTATGAACAGATTTAGTTTTATTGTTTGAAACATATTATTAATAATAATTCAATTTATTCATTTGCAGCATTAGGTAATGATGGTTAGGGGCCTTGCTCAAGGACCCAACAGCAGCAACCTTGCAGTAGTAAGATTTGAACCAACGACCTATAACTATCCAACGATAGCTAGTCCTGTTCCACAAACAGCACACAACACGACCGCTGTATGTAAAGTGAATAACAATGATTCTCTTTTCTTTACAGCACCTGTTAGTGGATGGAATATATCAGATACCAAGTGAACATTTTATCTTCAAAGTAAGCAAGAAATGTATTTGTTTGTTTGACAAGGGCTAAATCGTTATGGTTAGACGACTGGGTCAGATCATGTCCAAAACTGCAGCTCTTGTGGGGTGTTCCTGGTCTGCAGTGGTCAGTTTCAAAGTGGTCCGAGGAAGCAACCGGTGACAAAGTCTTGAGCGTCCGACCAAAGCTTACAAAAAAATCTGGCAATTCATTAATTAATACTGGCTCATGTAGTCCGAGCAATCAGACGAATGAAAAGCTAAAATTGTTGAAGAAATGAATCCTGGTTCTGATAGAAAGGTGTCCGAATACACCGAGCATCATAGTAACAGGGTAGATTTAGCAGCATAAGGAGGACCGACATGCGTAATATTAAAAAGGTGGTCATAATGTTTTGCACCACTGATCTGTAATCTTGCTCTTTCTTCACTACAGTGTCAGTTTTTCTTATCTCTAAACAGAACAGGCACGTTTCTGATATTATTACCGAGAAGGTTTTTATTCGTTTTATTCGTTTAGCCCACAATTAGTTGCACTAATGAAATTGGATGATATTTATTTGACAGCGCTTTCAGTGATTAAAGCAGAAATGATGCTCGCATTTGCATCAACTGCAACAACCTCTTCACTTTTATTGTGCACAAGACGTTATATTTGTCAAGTAAATTAACAGTTAACATTTATTGATCTTAATATAATCTAGTTGTAATTGATATATTAAAATAATTAGGGGGCGTATCTGATTCAATTATCATGCTAAAAGCTGCATGTAGAGAAGCAGTTAAGTCAGATAGCGCTTTACTCCTGGGCAGCTCACTGACGTGAGCAAAAATGTAAAAAACCGTAATCAAAGTAAGTGAGTATGTAAAAAAAAACAAAGCAGACTTTCCGAACGATAAACAAGAATGACTGGGCAGAGGAATACATAAAAAATATACCAATTAAAAAAAGGATAATAATAAATTTAGACACAGTGATATCTGTGAAATAGAACAGTAACCAATAAAAAGCTGCTTGACAGACCTACTTTTTTATTTCATAATATCTGTCAGATGCAATTATGCTCATCATAGTCACGTCTATCTCATGCTTCCAAACTCTCACCATCACTTGGTCCTTGTGTATTCTTCAATAGCGACACAGCGTGACAAACGTTTCATAATGGAGGAGAAAAGGAACAACAAATGAAGAGTTCTACAGCAAAATCAAAATCGAACTATAGAACCTTATAGAACTAAAACGGCATTATTACGTTTGACAGATGTGCGATCAAAAAACCACAATGCACATTTTCAAGTGTGATAAATCAATTCCATGCAAACAACCACTTGAGTATAAAGTAGTAGCATGATCATAACGATGATGAATCACAACCTATTTAGTAGTGTTATATCTTCATAAAAGTGGCAGGTAGAAACAAAATATGTACATCAGAAGAACATGCCATTAGAAAAAAATTAGGGCCGGGACGCGTTAATTTCGATTAATTAACTACAAAGATTTTAACGCGTAAATTTTTTTATCGCAATTAATCGCACTTTGTATGTTTGGCGTGTTCACGCCTGGAAATCTGATGCACAAGCGACATTCACAAACAACAACGGTGGACGACGAAGCCGCTTCTCTTGTGTTAGGAATTGAGG
>JAOUQU010000034.1:3986215-3997892 GCA_028566735.1 Ammoglanis amapaensis | reverse complement strand
AAAGTAAGACATAGTGGGGCTTTTGGGGATAAAAAGAAAGTAAGACACTGTCTTACTTTCGGGGAAACACGGTATTAGCTGCATTTGTAGACTGAGCATTAAAGCCTGACTAGTTACAACCTCGTCCATCCTTAGATGCGTGCCTGCCCAGTGCGTTTCTGCCGTCCATGAGCTGACCTCACATTAAACGGGTCTGTTTTTGTTAGCTTTAGAGGTAATGACTTGTTCCTTTCAGCGGAGTATACATGATCAGATATGGGGATGTAAGTAGCTATGAACTTATTGCCCCCTTAATAGTCACTGATAGTTCTGTCCAACTTTTATTTGCTTTAATTCAGTCTGTTAGCACGTCCCGGGTTCGAGGCTGCACTCCAACACTCCCAGCACTGTGAGCTTGTGTATTGCTCCATCAGGTGGCAAGGTCGCTGCGTCCTAGTGCACGTTGTTGAGTTTCATTAATTAAAAATAAATAACCTTTATTCTGTTCTCGTCATCCTTGGGTCCTGCTGTCTTCTTTTCACTTTTTTAAAACGGACAAAATGTGCAGCATTTAGCACATCCAGAATGATATCCCGAGTGAAATCATTTATAATAACTGTAAGCTATTTTACTATTAACTATTAGGTTACTCGTTACACAAATGAGAAAACGGATTGAAACAGACAGGGAACAGAACACTATGACCTTGGCTTCGAAGTTCAAGGCACAGATGAGTTAAAGAACATAGAAAATATGCTGGTTCAGGCCAGTTCTCAGGTCAGCGATTATTGTATATTGTAGAAAACGATATACAAATAAAATTGACTTGACTAACAACAGTACAGAGTTGAGTTTTTAAAATGTCTAAATTCTCTACACATTCTGATATGTTGATAAACAGACAGACAGACAAAAGGAAGGAGTTGTACGATGCTTTAACGGTGACATGGTCACCATAGCCAGACTTTTTAATCCAAATTAGCATCTTAGTGTTTAACTTTTTGTCTTTTAAGAGAATGCATTGAATATTATCTTGGACAGTGTCCCCAGAAGCATGAAAAATCATGGCTGATGAATTAGTAATGGTTTTATTCGGAGCATATATTCTCGTGTCCCCTTTCTTGTCCTATTGCTCGTTTCGACACACATCACACACCTGCACCGAGGACGTAATGTAAATGCGGCTTTAATTTATTGCCTCGGTGAGCATGACTTAAATCGAGTTTTAAAGCCCTGAATGTGAAATGTGTGACTCTGATGACATCTTATTATCCAGCCTTCTTATTCCTATTGCTGTTATGAATTCTACAGAACGAAGTTTTAACCCAGGCTAAATACTTTAATGTCTGGACTATTTGACGTACATGTTTATATGCGTGTGCTACGTTTTTTTCTTTGAGAACACATGGCTGGAACGGTTTGTTTAAATTGTTATACCAAGCTCCTTGTTGTATTGGTCTTATAAGGCACTGATTTAGAGCTCAGGTGGTTGATAGAAGAGGTTGGAGAGCAGTTAATAAACTTTTGATATGCTGTTCATGTGTTGCTCATGAGTGGTCATGGTTTGTAGGTCGTGTATATCATCCTGAAAACTTTTGTACTGTAGATTGTCGTATCACATTTAGAAAATAGGGCCTTGTTGTAGTTTAGCGCTAACCTTGATAGTTTGTTGGTTTCTATAGTTTAAAGTAGCCAAGTGATGGTATATATGTTATAATATTATTTTCCTGTTTGTCTTTAATGTAATCTGTCATAAATTGTGATAGCACACCAGTGCTGAGATTCTGAACTCTGAACCCTGTAGCAGATATAATTAGCAAGACCTGCAGCATATGTTTCTAGTAGGACCAGATGAGCAGACTATGTAACTGGGGTCCTCAAACGTTGTCTAAGAACCACGACAGGCAGATAGAGAGGCACCTATGCAGAGTGCGTAAATGAAAGAGTGATTTAGTGTGGTAAATTGTGAGAAAATTTAAAGCATTTAAAAAAATCACTATTTATGTATGATTCACTCGTTTAAATATGTTTGGTGTACAAATGTAAAACCAAAACTGTGACCCTGATAGACGAAAATAGAAATAAATTTAGAATCAGATGATCTAATATGTTGGATTCAGGATATGATTTTTTAACAGCATAAAATTGAAGATTAATTTAAATGTATTAACTTAACAAAGAAGCGTTTAGTTCTTGTTAGAAAGAATTAAGGCAATAAAGTATTTGAGTATCTCAATTATGTATTTTAACAATGACTTTCAATCTTTTTATTTCTAAGGACGTTGCAAACTATACCAAAAATACTGCATTCATGTTTTGTGAACATAGAAAGAACAAAAACATAGTACCGATGCCCTCTGCTGTTTATTTTGAACATCATTTGTAAGCCATCATCCAACTGAATCGATTTGTATTGATTCTTTGCTGAAGTACGTCTTTGCCGGATCTTTAAGTCTCAGAATTTTATCTAATAAAAATAAAACGCAAAATAAATGACCGTTAATGGATCGCTTCACACAAACGGGTCTCTAACGTCCTAGAAGTTGGCTTTCATTAGCTCATACTTAAAGTTACTGCTTGGGGTCTGTTCTAAATCCTTCAATTCCCAAACGTGGCCGGCTGTACCTTTAATGGAAGCTTTAAAATTCAGCATGAGTTAGGTGGATCTGTGTGGGAGGAAAGAAAAAAAACTGCCACTGACCAACAAAGCTTCTTTTACTAGCAAATTAAAAAGGCACATTGATGAAAAGCACAACGTCCCAGTGTTTCCTGAACCCTTTCCCCTGCAGATATGTGATGTCTGCCACAGATACCAGGTACGAACTCTGTTTCAGAAACCTGCTGTCAAAAAACATCCCACCAAGTCTAATTGACTGTCATCGTTCTCAGGCTTTTTTTTGCGACATCCCTCACCAAACCCACCCTGCAGATTGGGCCACAATAGGGAGTATTTTTTTTTTACTCCTGACCTTGCTGTCTATGTCATTGAAGATTGCCTTATGGCCTGCGGATGCATCCATGTGCCAAATAAAAGACTGGATGTGTTTTATCACAGTCACTTCAACCGGTTTATCTCAGCATGGCACGGCCCAGTCAAAGGCATCATATGCCACACGTATCTTTGTTGAGCCAATCAATAAACTCAACGTGGTGCACCTAGCACCAGCTGTCCGTGTCTCATTAGTGGTGGAGTAAGCCTGCTCTCCGTGGCTTTATTAAACATAAACCTCGATCAGTGGGGTGACAAACAGAAAAGTGGCAGAAACTGAAAGTCAAAGCTTTGGCATACAGTGACGGGTTTCGACTATTTTAAATTAAAGATCAAGCCGGGACTAGATGTACTGCTCTGAAAGTATCCAACATTGCGTCCTACATGACATGAATACAAAGTAAAAGCATAAATACTGTCATTTATACAGTGACCTGGTCTAAAAACTAATAAAGAAAGACTACATTTATTTTAAAAAGATAAAACACACAGGCACACCAGAGCTGAGATCTCAAACTTTCAGGAATAGTCAACAGAAATTTTTAGAAATCACAAAATACGACTTAGAGTCAAGTCAGCGGTGAATTAAACAAATGATATTTATGATAATATAAAACACAACTTTTAGCATTCAAATAGATACAAACAAATCAGGTATGACCATGGTTAAGCCACGACATTTATAAGCATGTGTTGTCCCATTAGGAAAATTAATATAAACAAATATTTTTATTTTGTATTAAAAACTTCTAAACCAATTGTCACTTCTTTCTTACAAAAGAAAGTTAGTTCTGATCGTGAGTAGCACTAAGTCACTCGACTGACTCGGCCTGAGATTTCCAATGTCAAAGTGTTTATTTGTTTGTTTTTATTGTTTGTTAGCATCATATTTCATACTTTGGTTACAATTATGGCATGAAGCAAGCCATGAAGATACTGGTAGAACATGCAAACTCTACACAGAAAGGACCCGGCCTGCCACATTAGGACATCGAACCTGGTACTTTGCTGTGAGAGGATGGAGATACCCACTAAACCACCATGTTGGGGAGGGAAAGAAGAAACCTGAATATCACATGTATTTGAATATGATTTCATTTTTAAGCATTTTAAACGTCGACAGTATTTTGTAGAAGCAATTGAAGGCTAAACTTCACGTTTAATGTCCCAGTGGCAGCAATGACGGTTGAACTATTGCCTGTTTATTTCATTCTGTTTTTGTTCTATTTAAAACCTTCCACCCCAATTCTATCCTATATGAAACTGGTACATAGTGCAAAAACGATTGTAAATGTGCATAGATCACATACTGCCCAGTTACTATATACAGTACCTGTTAAGAATCGGATGTTGGTTTTTTGGGACTCTTAAAATGCCATGCCCACACACCAGCAGAAGGACAACAAAGATCTGTAAATTAACTTTTAATAACTAAAAACAGGACAAAGAAACCAAACAAAGACCAAGAAACAAAGACCAAGAAACAAAAAAATAAACTACAGAAACATAAACCAAGGAACCAGCAAAGAACATTGGGGAAAAACAATCTTAAATACTAAACAAACCAGAATGTTCAGCATTATAGAATAGTTTTGCTTTGATGAGTTTTGCACTCAGCTTTGCCATTGGCGTTCTGTCAATAAGTTTCATGAGCATCCACCTGAAATGGTTTCCCAACCAAACCTTGGCTTTGTGATCCGACTCTTCCCATATCATCTCGTCTGGGTTTAGGTCACATCATCTGACCCAACACTTTATCATTTCTTCCTTGGTCAAATGACACTTATATAGTCTGGGTGGGTGCACAATGTAGAAAATGGATTAAATTTTAAAAATCCGTTGAATGAGAGGATTTGACTGGTACACTGCACAGAACTGGATGAGAACTAAAATAGAAATGTTCTTTTTATTGTAACCATTCTTGCAACTAGACTTTCTGAGCTTTTAGATGCTGAGAATGTTTAAAGGATTTTAAATGTTTAATATCTTTTTTATGTGACGCACTTTATATTGCTGCTGTGTATGAAAGGTGTGATACAAATAAACTGACTGTATTTAATTCTTTTTACAGTATATAAGACCTTTTCCGCCATAAACAACATCCACTACTACACTCCTACCCTGCTCCTCCTCACAACTGTCAACACTCGTCTATAATCACATTCGTCCTAATCCGGCTGTCAAAACTCTGCCTCTTTTTTCTCTTATTGAACCTGCACTTATTTTTTAACTTAATTGTCAATCAAGTGCATCTAACCGTCAGCTCAATCCCATCCTCACCTCAACTTTGAAAAGTGTCCTTTACTTATCTCTGAGCATATCTGTCATGTTATTAACTCATCACACTCTTCTGGTTATGTCCCTTCAACATCATTCCTGGTCTCAAGAACCCTTGAAGTTTGGATGCATCCAAGATTAAATATTATCTGTGAATATCTAATCTAACCTTTTTTAGCCGAACTGTTAGAAAGGGTTAGAGCTTCTCCAGTGCCGTCATTTTAAGAAAACAATGGCTTTTTTAGAGCTTTTCAATCCACTTTCTGCACAATGCATAGCACAGAAAGAGCTTTTTTCCAGGTACTTAATGACCTTCTCCTGTCTACTGAGTCCTGGTGCTATCAATATTCTACTTCTCTTAGATTTAAGGGCCGTATTTGACACCATTAATCACGACATACTTATCTCCCACCTTTCAACTATCGGCATTCCCAGCCTTGCCCTTGTCTGGCTCGTATCCTACAACTCTAAAAGTGTGGTTTAAAAAGGTGCTACTCTATAGTACCAGTCAAATCTTCTCATTTAATGTTTTTCTTATTATTTGATTTCTTTTTTTACCCAATTCTAAACCCAATTGAAAGAGTTCACTGTGATGTCAAAGCAGTCAACCAGTGCTGGGCACTTCTTGGAAATCCTTTAAAACTGTTGGGAAACCATTATATAACCAATTATTTTATGGAGCCAAGTGCATTGTGCAAAGTTGTCATCAAAGCAAAAAGATTTTCTACTTTAAGAATATACAATATAAAACATATTCTGCTTTGTTTAGTGTTTGTTGTTTACTAAATATTTTTATTACTAATATGTGTTGCTTCATTGTTCATACAGCTTCAATATTGACCTACAATATTCATTGAGAAAAATATTGAATAAGAAGGTGTGTCCAAACTTTTGACTGGTGCTACAGTATATATAGATGGATAGATGCAAGGATGGATGCAAGGATAGATAGATGGATGGATGGCCTCACTCTTTTTGGTTGAGTGCATAGACACAGATGCACCATTTCCTTTACATCATCATCATTCTTCCACTTAAAGCCTTTTTGAGCATCAAATAATGTAAAAATCAGATAAATCCAGACTATAAGCTCTATTGGGGTTAATGAATTGGTGCTTTTAAATCTGATCATGAAAGATGACGTTTATGCAGACCATCAGCCAGAAGTTCTGTCTGTTTATTTTATAATCCACTTGCAATAACCCCCAAGTACAATACCAATATTATGTTGTTGTTTTTAGAATTCACAGTCGAGCTGTCTCTCTGTCTGTGTTCTCTTTGAATCTGTCTCCCTCTTTGAGCTTGAAACCCACAAAGACACGTGACCTGATTAATTAGTCCCTAGACGCGGACCAATGCTGGGGTGTGGTGGATGTGGGTTTGGTGCCACGCAGACACACTATACAACACACATCATCAGATCAGTTCACATCAAACTGCACACTAACACTCAGCAAAACAAACTTTTTTGTCTGCAGAAGGGATTCATTTGAGTATACTGTGTGCCATGGATGATAAAAGGTTTGCATATTAATTAAATTATGAACTTAAAAACCGGTCTCTGTTACTTTGTTCGGTCTAAAGTTGTAACGGGCTCATTACGTTATCAGCTTATCTTACTTATTGTTCACAGAAATGGTGATAGATTTTGTTCAGAGACTTTTACCACCTTTTTCTAGGATAGTCAATACCCTGGGGACCCCTTGTGGTGCCCATAGAGTAGGGCGATTTGACTGCATCAGTCAGGTCCCCTCTTATACTCCCACACATTGGTGTATTTGCACACAGATACCGTTACATGCTATGTTCGATTTCTAGGGGCAGCCATACACAGGCACAGTACCCCTAACTGCTCTTTGGGCACCATGGCTAGGGCTGCCCACGTGTGCTCACTACTGCCTCCTAGTGTGCATTCACTACTTTCGGATTTGGTCACTTGTCACGGTGATGCCAATGGGTAGTGGATTAATTAAGTATGTGTTCCTATCTGGTCGTTTATTAATAATAATGGTGGGAGTGGGGGTGGGGAGTGTTCGAGCACAGCAATACAGCCATGTTTGTTGTGTTTTGTCATGTTGGGTAGAGAAAAAAGGTCCTTTTTAGAGCATTTGCTTTGATCCCTGTCGACACATTTGGCAGCCTAATACCACTTTGGTTAGATGAAAGTAAAACATACTCGTACTTTTTTAATGGAAACTTATCACAGAAGAATAAAAAAGGGGGGAAGCATCGAATGGAAAAACAGAACTATTATATATAATATGTTTGGGCTTTCAAAGCATTTTTTAATCATTTGAATGGGCAGATGATGAAGGGTTTTGTCATGGTTTACACTAAATGGACAAATGGTGAGTTTACACCTCAGTGATGTACAACAGTGAAGTGCTTCATAAACATTTGTGAAAAAAAGAATCTCAGCTCACAAATCGATTCATTAAATTACTTCCGTCCCCTTTACGAATCAATTCAGTGTGAGTTATATTACTGAAAAACAGAAGATTTGAGGAAGACGATCATGTGAAGTTACAGAGCCGGATCTCCAACGTTTGGTTAAAGTTCAAAACATCCTCTGGCATTACTTTCTTTCTTTTTTTAAACCCATTTCCAGTCGTATCTGACTCTTGGGTGCTCTGTGAACAGCTACAGATCTCCACATTTGCTTAGCAAATGTTTTTTACAGAGTAAGTTGCCAGGTCCTTCTCCAACCCATAGTGCTATGGGTGTGTTTCTAAGGGACAATTTCACATCTCCAAACAACCTAGTGCATGTTTTTGGAATGTGGGAGGAAACCGGAGCACCTGGAGTAAACCTACGCAGACACGAGGGAGAACATACAAACTCAGCGCAAAAGCCCCCTGAATCAAATTCTTGCTGACCACTAAGCCCCGTCATTGGCAGTGCAACATAAAAAAAACTATCAATCTTACTTGTCGTATTAGAGCTATGGAGTAAAATATTTATAAATTATTTATCTAAAATATGTGCTGTGATCTTTTTTTTTTTCTTTACACCAGTAAAGAACGAGGACGAGTGAAGCTCAGCTTCACTTAAACTGTCAAAATTTAAATGCTAAAATATTTATAGTTGTGTTAACATTTTATTGACTACAAATGTATTTAACCATAGAAGCTGAGTGTTTATTCACTTCAACAGGACTGCATAGAATAGTTCATAGTTCCATAGTAATAGTAATAATTATTATTATTATTTTTTTGTGTGTGTGTTGTGTCACACCGACGTTGATTTGCTTGGCGTGCACCTCCAATATTTTTAACTACACATCTGAATGACGCAGACCGTAAGGAGCCATCAAAAGAATAGAGCGTGAACACTTGTAGAAAATGTACTCGCTCTCAGCAAATGGTGGTGCCTTGGTGTTTTGTTCATGATTCAGCATTTAAAAGCATTCATTATTTAATATCAATCTGCCAAAACTATAAAACCGGCTAAAACCAGCTAAAACCGGAGTGTACACACAAACACAAACGACACAAAAACTCTATTACTTATTATTAAAAATTACTTTGATAAAGTATAAATTGGCCTTACACCCTAGTCTAAGATAAGATAAGATGGGCTTTACTTGTCCTGCAGAAATACAAACAATTTTGTTTGCATTTGTATGAGGTTATGTACACTACAACACTTTAGCAAGTTAGTGTTGTAGTTGCATGAATATTGTTACAAATACTGTTTAATATGCAAATATTGCAAAGCATTTTGTATTGATTGTACAGAATGTACACAAGCTTGCAATGTATTAACAACTTAGTATTTTATGTATTTTCATAATAATATATTTTAAATCCCTCAACAAAACACACCAGTGTTCTTTATTCTAATTTGGTTTTTCACACTCTGCCCCCAGACTCCAGTTTTAACGCTGATTCATGTTTCCTTGCGTGACATTGTGTCAACATTCGGCTTGTTAAAGTTGCCAAAAGCAGAATCACAAACTAGCAGGCTGCTCCAAATTAGCCCCCGTGGCAATCTCTGGAGAGCAACCACATTGTGTTCTACAATCAAAACACACCCACTGCTCGATATTTGTGCCCTTAGACATTATTGTTAACCTGGACAATTAATATTTTTGGCTCCTGTCAAGTCATGAAATTATTGACACATTTTACGAAGGAGACAAATTTCAATAAGTGGCGTGTCAAGACTTTTATAAACCATCTTGTTATATGATATGATTAGTATGTTTAAATAATACATCGGGAAGAGGGATCCACCTGAACCGAGGCTGTTTAATAAATCCAAAATATGTCAAGCGGTGCAAATCACTTATCCTCCACGCTTATGGATGTCATGTTATTACTGCTTGTGAATAATATGGACGTTTTATTCTTGTGCCTTGTGTATGAACTTCATGCCACGAACCATCAGACTCCTCAACTCTAGACTCACAACATGGACACACGTACATACGCATGTACACACATGATTGACACACAAACGAATACGCACAACTACTGTATGGTGCAGCCGTGACTGTATTACTGGCATCTTTGCACAATATTGTGAATTGCACAACGTTAGCATTTTGGCACCTTATTTGCCTGATCTCTCTGCTGTTGTAGTACTGTGATTTTATTACTTGTACACTTATAACAACTTGCACAAGTGTTTCATTATTGCACCACACTCTGTTTACATGATTGCTACCAGAATAAAAAAAAACAAGTCTGACTATGTTTCTACCTCATGTACCATTTTTTCAATTGTCTCTACCCTTAGAAATGTTTACACTAAAATGTCTTTTTGTATATATTGTCCTGTTGTATAGCTGCAATGTTTCTCGTACAGTTTTGCACTCTGTGTTCTGTGTTGCACCGTGATCCTGGTGGAACACCGTTTCGTTTCAGTATGTTCTTGAATGTAGCTGGAATAACAATAAAATCTCTCTGACTGAACATTACTTGTCTCTAGTTTTGTCTTGTATTTAAACATTTGGATTATGAAAATCAATAATAATATCTATTCACCCTTAAGTTCTGCATTTGTTGGAAAGTGGGAAGTGAGAAAACACACCAAAGTAAACACACTTCTATGCTAGAGGAACACACCATGGGTTTACTATGTCCTCATGACCATCATGCACCATTATGTGGTCTTAAAGTATTTCTAACTCTGTTCTGTCTCCAGTCTTTACCGCTGGGTTAAAGCTTGACTTTTATTTCTGGCAGCTCCCTTCTCCAGTAATTCTGAACCCATTACAAGGTGAATGGCTGAGCTCGGCTGGCCCAGACATCCTCACCTACACATCAACTTCGATTTGAATTCCATTAGTTGCCATGCCACTTTTCAATAAAATGGAAGGCCTTATTAATTACCAAAGTATGTGCCGAGGGTAAAGGTGCATGTGCAATTACAGAATTAAATCAAAGTCACAGTTTAGCTTGTCACTGCTGACAGAAAAAAAATTAGTGAATTATTGAACGCCTCCAGAGCAATGCTGCAAAACGTCCAATTCTTGGGCTTTTTGTCGTAATCTAATAAAAAACATTTAGTGCATTTAGTGGTTTATGGAGCATCAGACCACTGATAAAATACTTCACCAGAATCTCTGTTCTACTCAATTCTAAAAGATAAGTAAAGATCTTAAATCCATGAAACCTCTTTTTTCATTTTATTGCAGACTACAGTGGCTATGGGTAACAAAAAGGTCCTAGGTTCGATTCCCAGATAAGGTGGTTTGTTCTTTTCTGTGTGGGTTTTCATTTTCCAATTTTGTCTGTGTCCACCTTTGTCTGTACATTGAGTTCTCTGGTTTCCTCCCACAGTCCAAAAACATGCAAGTGAGGTGAACTAGCGATAGAAACTTGTTCATGACAGTGTTTACTGTGTATTGATGAAACGTGTAGTGAGTAAATACTCCACTGCTCAGGGTTAATCAGATAAAAGTCTTTACATTTTGATTTTAATCTTTGAACCATATTTTTATATATTTTATATTTTCATATCTTTGAACCGATTTTAATATTTCTAAACAGTTTGCATACATGTGCATGTATATGTTGTCTACATTGTAGAACAATCATAAGTCACATTACTATCATGACACTATTTTATTGTTTGAAATGTAAATGTAATTATAGTGCATGATAAACATTTGAAATGTGTAGTTGTGTAGCATATAGTGTGTCTATATGCACGCTAGAACAACAATAATACAACTTTTCTATGGCTCCTGATTGCCATTTTTCAGTTTTATATCGTCCAACATTTTATTTAAGATGCTTTGTGTGGATGAGATTTTTTTTAAATTATTTAACCTCTAGAGACCCTGCGTACTCATATGAGGACGTTACATTTCTGGTTCTCTGCACCATTCTACCTAATTAAAATAAAATAAAATAGTTTACTCTTTGGCCTCATATGGAGACACTGCCCGTACCACCTAGTGGTCATATGACAACATAACACTCA